>JAJJWX010003027.1:0-152454 GCA_023529315.1 Papaver bracteatum | reverse complement strand
AAGTTATGATTAGGGCAGGATTTAGCCACCCCAACACTTGACATAAGGGATAACCAAGTATGCAACCCCTTAACCTTGAATGGGTTCACGATAGTATTCACCTATGAAATGACAGCTTTGCCCCTTTATGCTCCAAATGAATGCTCTTCCACCAGCTGAAGCCGCCTCTTGTATCTCAAGTCCACTTCTTCTCTTCAATGTTTTAACATCATTAAAGCCGCCATGCTTTTCAGACATAATTTGCATCACTAAAGCTGGCATACTTTTCAGAAAGAGATGAAGAAATAAAAGCAAATAATGAGACACAATCCTCCTCCAACGCTTTTGCCATGTTTCCTCTTCTTTTGATCCAAATGACTCCAAAGTACCTAAATACTCAAAAACAAAGCATAAGATACATAATTTACAAGGAAACTAGCAGAGAAAGCATAAACAATAGATAAATAATTAGGTGTTTTAGACACCTATCACCGAGTGTTCTTGATCTAGAATCACATGAGAAATTATCCTCTTGCTACCTCGAACTAGCGAAGTATCTTGACATTGACTTGGGTTGCCTATGCAACTCTTAGCAGTTTTGTTCTTGAGACAGTTTTTGTATCTTATCTTATTTTTCCATTTATCATTAGGTGATTTAATAACATCGGAAGACATGTCCATTTTTAAAATGGGTAAATCACTAATGGAATAGGAAGAAATAAGATTCACAACTAATACAATATTAGATGTTTTCTCTTCTTCAGAATCGTATGAATCAGAGGTCTCATCATGAGTTACATCCAATGCCTTACTTCCAGTGTATTTCTTACGATTGGGACAATCTTTAGCAATATGACCAAACCCTTTACACTTGAAGCATTACGGCTGATACTCATCATCATCTTCACGTTCCTTTTTAATAGTAACTCGATCATGTGGTCGAGAAGATTGTTGAGTATCCTTTATGAATCTCTTATTTCTTTTCCTTAAGAGATCTCAAAAATGTCTAATAATCAAAGATAATGATTGTTCGATTTCATCATCAGAGTTACCTGTAATTTGTTTATCTGAATCTTCCAACTGTCTATTCCTTTCTATTGGGACTTTAGGAATTTTTTCAGCTTTGAAAGCAATTCATTTATTTTGAATAAACTATGATTCAGATCAAATATCTTTAACTTTCCAATGAGTGTGATTCATGAGAGAGTTGAGAGATCATTTGCTTCTATGATTGCATGCTTCTTCGAATCGTATCTTGGAGGCAACGATCTGAGAATTTTTCACACTATATCTTTTTCAGAAATAGTCTTTCCAAGAGAGAAATAGGCATTAATTATCTCAGAGAGTTTAAGATAAAACTCTTCAAAAGTGTCGTTGTCATCCATTCGAAGGTTTTCCCAATCAGATGTAAGAGTTTGAAGTCTAGCTTCTTTCTCCGATGTGTTTCCTTCGAACACGATTTGAAGATTATCCCACGCTTTTTTCGAAGTTTGACATATTGATATATGATATTGTAGATCACGGATTACATCATGTATTATAGCATTCAAACCATCTGAATTCCGCTTAGCTAGTGCCTTTTATTCGTTTGAAAAATCTACTACAGTAGGCATTTAATCTCAGTATCCGAATTTTCTATCTTTGGAAGAATATAACTATCGACGACTAATAGCCAAGTATTCAAGTCTCGTGATTAAAGAAAAGATCGCATAGTAGATTACCACCATAGATAGTTTGTTCCATCAAATCTTGGCGGTTCGTTAATTGAAGTTGATTCATGACAATTTGAGTTCATTCTTATAGGATGGATCGCACCAAACACAGATTGTTAGATATTTTCGTGTTTGCATGTTCTAATACCAATTGAAAATGCGAGGGTACCCAAATATACCTCAAGCTAAAACTTTTCCTTCCTATAAGTCTTTTCTCCAAAAGTGATTGTCTATGGACTGAGTCGAGACAATGCAACTAATCGGTTCATACTTCGTGTGATCGTCTATGGATACGAGATCGAGACAATACAACAACGAAGTATGTTTACTTGATACAAAGTTTCGGACTTAACCAAACTCAATAGGATTCGCGTATCAAGTAAATAGGAATTAATGTTTGTGCAATTTACTTTAATTATAATACGAAAATATAAAGTAAATGACACATCAAGATTTTGTTAACGAGGAAATCGCAAATACACAAAAACCCCGAGACCTTGTCCAGAATTGAATACTCTCAGGATTAAGCCGCTATACAAAATAAACCAACTTCGTATAATTGAGACCAAGCAACTAAACCTATAGTTCACCTAGTTCCTTCTGTAATCCCATGCCTCCAACCTGTAAACAAGTCAATACTTGGACCAATTCTTTTGGTTCATATTCCAAACAGTAAAGGAACGAAAAATCTGTTTGGTATCAACTCTCTTCAACCAAGTGATATGAGTTGCACAAAAGCTCTTCTGTTTATCTTAACATAAACTCCTTTTCCAGGTCCCAAGATCTATCTTATGTTCAATCACCAAAAAGAAATCGTTTAAAATTAATCCAAAGAACTGTGTTGATGCCGATCTTCTCAAACAATCAATCCAATCTACCGCAAGTATAAACCGATTATTAATTGGATCCTCTTTTACCAAAACAAGTATTATGTACACCAAAGAGTATAAAACCAAGTCAAAAATCTTCTATCTCTTCTTTGTCTTCAAATCTTCTTAGATCTTCAATAAATACCTGCACACAACTACTTCAATCTCTTGTGATCAATCACGCACAAAACAGAGTCTGTTAGCGATGGTTTATCACAAGATTGTCTTAAGATCTAATAATAGTCTAAAGATCCCCGTTGAAACCTTGAACTAGTTTGAGTGGATCTTATATCATAAGAGAAGATTCTCAAGCATAAACAAACTAGGTGTAATAAAAGTTCAACCACCGTTAGTCAATCAAATCAATAAGAAAACTAAAGATAAACCGCAATATCTAGTTTTCCACCAACAGTATGCACTAGAGATTCTCCATTCCAAAGAAGACTTTAAACTGAGCGGTCGTAAGAGATTTCTCCTAATTAGGTTACTCTCCTCTCCTAATAGGCGGATTCACCAGTAACAGTATAACAGAGGAAGTTTAATATCACGAAGGATTAGTTTGCTAGAAATGCAAACTCAAAGTATTTATATACAAGGAAGTTTGGACACCAAGGAATTTCCAAAACTGAAAATTTCTCAAGCTATTTCCATATTAACCCAGATTCGGATTTCATAATTCCTGTGAATGCACTGTCCAAATTTATGATCGAAATATGCTAGAAAAATCTTTAATTAGCAAATGCACATTACTAATTCTTACTTTCCATATATAATTAAAAACCTTAATTAAAAGATTCTTAACTTATTTAAATTCGATCTTGGGATTTACTTCCTTCTTAGCTGTTAAGGAATATCTTTGAATAATAAAAGATACACATTAATGCGCGTGTTCAAAGTTTGTCGACATCTTTCTCTCGCAAGTCCTTTTAAATACTTACTCACTTGAAACTGATTTACCACACTTCCAAACAAGTTTAAAATTGGTTCACCTTACTTTCAAGAACTATGTGATTGATCAAGTAACACTCAATCACAAACCATGTGTTAAGGGTTCTACCAAAACAAGTTTCGGTTCTACCTCCATGTGAGTATTGTGCATAATCACACTAGCTTACCAAAATTCGGCTGACTAGGTACTAGGATCGGTTCCCCACATATATTTAGTATCTAACTTGTATGTATTGTACATGTCCATAGGATCGGTTCCCCTTTTCCTAAAAACGTGTTGCACATGTTCATAGGATCGGTTTCCCTTTCTTCTATAAACCTTGCTGCACCTCATACAAGGATAGGTTCCCCCTTGTGATGTACTGCACCTCTTACTAGGATCGGTTCCCCTTTCCCAAATTTGGTCAGACACACACAAACCCGATCATACCCCAGGTGATTACTTAAGATCGGTTTTACTAATAAAAGTCATACCAATACATAAGTCAGGTCTCATGTGAATAGTTTTACCAAGAACACAACCAAGTCATGAGCGGTTATACTAATCACACATATTGGTCGTTCATAAGATATGCAATGAAGAACATCCCCAATAACGCCTGGAGATTTTCTTTTCGGTTCACAACACATATCATGAACTTACTTCCTTAAAACACATGTAATTAACATTGTTTCCTATGATAAAATCCTCACCTCATACCCATACACAATCACAATAACATCCATACGATTACGTTGATGTCTTATATACAAAGTTTAATGGTTAAGCAAGAAACTTCATATTGTATTCCTTAATACTATGTCTATCTAGAGTGTTCATGCTTCGCAGTTTTATATTTTCAATATACACGACTTGAAAGATACGTTAGGGAATGAAACAGTTCAAGTCAAATATCACTAACCTCAAGTGGAAGGATGATGTTGTGGTTGTAGCTCTGTACTTCTTCAAGTCTTCGCAATACTTGTAATGTCTCACCCTAATACTTTCAAGCTAACCTATACGAAGTTGACTCTAGTACATTTAAATCAAGCGACTCTTAAATGAGTTTTGGTTCACTAAAATATGACAACCAAACTTGACATACCAATGCTTGGTAGGTTCAACCGAGCTATACTCTAACACTCATGATGACTCTCTTCATGATAATTCTCAAGATTCTCTAAAAAAACAAATTCTTACTGTTAAAGGTTGCATTAGATATCATGAGATGATGATAAAGGATTCAAAAGAAGTACTAGCTAATCTTCATTATTAACTGTTTGATATGAACAAACTGTCTACTGAAAAGGAAGTGCTCAGAAGAATTTGAATCCAGTTTTTGCAAGCAATCTTCACAAAAATTGAGGTTCGAAAGAAAAATAGACATCAGTTTTTGATTTCTTTCAAGAATTGTATAAGGTCTATTATGAATAAAACTACTTATTTATGAATAAAATTATTAGTTTATAATTGTTCTTGTGATAGTTTCCGATTACATAGCCTGTGCTTGAATGCTTTATTTTATTGCTATGTATGTTTATGAGATGTTTGATTTCGGTTTTCATGACCTTAATATCCGATCTCATATTGTGTGAACCCCTATGGTTTGGGTGACTTTTTGATTTAGCAGGATTGTGTTCTAGCCCATGTTGGCAGGCTTTATCAATGGATCATAAGGGGTTCCGATTGAAACAATATGTTGAATAACTTGGTTTAGCATAAAATCATATGTGTTTCGGGGTTTCAAATTTTGCATTGCAATAGTTAAAACCGGTTTTCAACCTTTCTCTGGTAAAGGTTGGTCCTTGTTGTTGTTCTTTTGTCTTGTGAGAGGATGACAATACAATTGGAGAGAGTTCTATCTTGAGCTGGCACTTAATGATATATCTTAAGGGGAGAAGATTATGCGAAATTTGAGGTAACGAATTTGTTAGTTAATCGTTTTCCTGTTTAAGAAAAGCCTGATTTTATTGAATATATTTATTGCTTTTTCTTAACAAAATTTTGGTACAATTTATGTTTATTATATTATTTGTGCAAGGATGTGTGTGTGATTCAATTGTTTCCGGTTAAGAAAAACTATTGTTATCTTGCTTTATTGTTTGGTATCAATTGTTTAGGCTTACAAAAATTCGGTGCAATTGCGGTACTATAATGTCTATGTTTGTTTCAATTGCTTCCGATTGAGATAAATAATTATTGAAGTTGATTCATTTGGTTTGTATGAATTGTTTATGGCTTAACAAAAGAGTTTCTAGGATGAATTGTTTAGTCCAGTTCGATTCCGGATAAGAGAAACTAAGTTAATTCTAATCTTAGTTAGACTTATCAAAGTGGAGGTTTCAGTTATTCAAGTCTAATCGAATGCCTTAACAAGAAATGCTAGTTAGCAACATGGTACTTGTCTTGTTTAAAAGTGAGAGGTGTAAGTTTTTGATGAGAATAACTAGAACCTGATGAGAAAAATATAGTTAATTCTGCTCTTTATTTCGGTCTTATCGAACAAGCGATTGTATTTGTGCAATCGGTTTAGAAAATGAACTAAGGTGCTTATTCAATTTTTGGTTTGCTAAATTATTAGGGAAAATTGCTTCGGGCAATTGTTTCCTTGATAACATATCAAAACAAAATTACTTTGTAGTTTTGGTTTTGATATTGTTTATCAAAAATGGTGTGTGGAACCCTTGTGCTTAACTCTTATAGGTTGCAAGTCTTTTAAGATGTGCAAGATCCTTTCGGTTTGTCCTTTATTTGTTTGTACCTTTGTCATTTTATGACAAAAAGGGGGAGAAATATATGGAGTAAACAAGTGATTTGATATTGATTTGGTATCAGTAATGGAAAGGACAATGGTGCTTAAACGTTATATCTAACGAAAGAGTAAATCATAGACTAAGGGGGGGTATATAATGATGGAAATAACAAAGACGTGCGGATTGAAAATGTACCTATCTTACCTTTAGGGGGGGGGGTATTAGCTTTGTTTTTATAATGTCAACAGCGACATTTATGGATTGAATGTATATAGATTATTGTGTTGTAGTTGCAGGAAATCCTACAACTACACCCTCAGTAGAATTCATAAAATTTTAAGAAGTTCTTGATGAAAAATGATAATTTACTAATTAATATTCTCAACTGATTACAAAGAAGTATGTTAATGGAACTTAGAACAGTTACAACTTTCTCTGTTCTCTCTCCTAAGACTTTTTCTAATACTTACTTAAATAAGCCCCCCAATTTAACATTTGAACTACTATATATAGTGAAATCTGTACAACTGTATATAGCTTGCGAAGTATCGCGACTTCTATTCGTAAATTTATTCTATATTCGTAATCTTTTCACACTTTTCCCGTGTTTCTTCTATTATCGCATTATCTTGCGACACTTTTCTCTTGTATTTGTTACTATGTTCGTAACCCAATATCTTGCGATATTCTGTCCCTACATCTTGCCTCTTCTCATGTCATTTCTGCGAAGAAGTAATGATCGTGAGAATATAACCGTTACTTATTCTTTTCGGAATTCGAACACGTCTTTTATAACCGTCTTTTCCTAATTATTCCCTTATAAATACTCCTTTTATTCCCTTCCTTATCTTTTTTTACCTTATCTTTTTTACCTTCTCTTTTTACTTCTGCAACTTCATCTTCTTCTCACATCACATCTTCGGTTATCGCCTTCTCTTCCTGTTAATCCCATCATGAGTTCTCCGAGGTAATTTTCTTTTATCTCTCGCATCTTTCACTTGTTTATCTCTCTTATTTCTGTTTAATCCATTGTTTGACTTTGATTTCTTTCAGCGAAACTGTTCCTCAGGTGAAATCTTCAACTAGAAATTCAAACCCTAGCTTTCGAAGAATAAAATCCGAGAATCAAAAGGTAATTAAAATACTCTGTCTTCCTTCTGAAACAATATATTATTGCCTCAGTTTTTAATCTACATTTTGATTCGTAGGTCGGTGAAGAATCCAACCTTACCAAGAGATCTCGTATTATCAAATCCAAGCCATCAATTTCAATCAGTGATTTCCTTCCTGTGATTGATAAAGAATTTTCCTCTCCCCCTCGTGAAAGCACTTCTTCGCAAACTCCTGCCTCTACTCCATTACCCAGTTTTCAGTCTCCCACCCCTGTCAATTTATCAACACTTCTTCAAGATCAACCTTCGCAAACTACCTTCTCAACCCCTTCTCTTGAAAAACCCATTTTAGATCCTAATCCTTTGAGTGTTGTTGCTCCAAGAAATTTACAACTTGCTTTTACTCCTTCGAATTCTTCTCCCCTTCCTCAAGAAGTTCGAGATGGAATTTATTCAGATTTCCAGATGTTATCTGATATTTTGAGTAATACTGCGAAGTCTTCAAATGTTCGCTCGCAGTCTGAATTTTTCGAAATGCTCAACAACTTCATCAATCCTGATGCTTCTATTTTACATCAAGCCCTGTAAAAATAAATTGAATTTCTTCGCCAAACTCAAGAGTCTTTGAAAGCGGAGTGTGAGAATCTTCGTAAAGAGAATCATCAGCTTCAAAATGATTCTCTAGATTGTGCAATCCTTCGTAAGAGGAATGATGCATTAAAAGGTATTGTTATTATCTTTATATTTTCTCCTTTTTTTTGTTTTTATTTCTCGCATGCTTGAAACACCCATTAAAACCCATTCCCCTTTATAGAATCGATCCTGGAATGTAGAATGTTGGTACTTCATCATGAATCAGATGCAGAAGAATCTCAATCCAAGCATGAAAGTCTTTTGAACCAATTTTCCAATTTATCTAATCTTCATTCATGTGATCTTGATAATTTAGATGCCCTCTTCCAAGAGAATACCCAACTAATTTACGATCAAAAATTTTTGAACAATGAAATATCTAAGCTCACTTCTTCTTTAACTAAAGCCGATTTAAGAATAGAAACCCTATTAGAAGAGAATGAAATTTTATCAGAAGAAAGATGTTCGTATTTGAATATAATGGCCGTTTCTTCACAATAATTGAATATTCTTCAGAGTAAATGTTGCGATCAAGAAAATCTCCTTTATTTATTAAAAGGTGAACTTGAGGAATTAAAGAAGTCTTCAGATGCAGAGAGAAGTTCTTTTGCTGCCGAGAAGAAATCCCTTCTTAATAAGAATATAATCTTGAGCACTAAGAGGAATAAACCTAAAGAAGATTATTCCCAACTAGAAAACCTTAATACAAAACTTGCGAAGAATAACAAATTTCTTCTTTCCAAAGATCAAAAGCTTCAATCCAGACTTGAAGGATTAGTTGATGATGGTTTTGATAAAGCTATGGATCAGATGAAGAATTGTTGTCTATCTTTAGCTCAATTTTTTACTTCACAAAGAGAATGTAGTCATCAAAATTTGACTGCCTTTGATATACCTTTAAATTTTGTTATATTCGCAGAATTGATTCTTTGAATTTTATTTCACTCGCAGAATCTGAGAACAATCTTCGCAATGCTAAAGCTGGATTGGAGACCACCTGTTATGATCTTCGCAAGAAGAATGCTTTGCTTTCTACTCATTTGATCAATTCTCGTGATCGCGCCAATCGGAGATTCAACCATCTTGCTTATGCCAAAGATATTGAAGATATTAACCACCAGAAAGCTCTACTTCGTGAAAGTCATCTGAAATCTCAAGTCTTCATAAACAACATTCTCTTATCAAGATCCTTGCCTCCAGTAAAAGTTGAACCTCTGGAAATATCTGATGATGAAGTTGCTCGTGATCCTGATAGTGACTTTGATTACAAGAGTGATGATGAAGGACTTGATGATGAAAAAGAATTTATCCCTCAAGGAGAAGCTCCTGTTGAGGGCTCTTCAGAGGGTAATGTTTCGCAAGAATTGAACACTGCTGATGATCCTACTCATCTTAAAGATCCAGCACAAAGTGTTGATGGAGAGCACTAAGCATGATAAACTTATTTTCCCAAGTTATCGTTAATCCTCTTGTTTTTCTTTCTTTTGAACTCTTTCTCTTGGTTACTGTTGGTTCTCTTTTTACGAACAATTCTGCTTTATCGTTTATGTTCCTTAAGAAGTATATTTTATATTTTGTGATAATGAATTTACCTTTCTCTAATTGAATACTTTCTTGATTTGCATAAATTGAATAAATTGATCATATGAAGAGAAATAACATATCTTAAAGACTTAGCTTAGTATTCCCTTTCCCCTTATTATTGCTCTTCAGGTGATCAATTGTTGTTGTAAGTATTAGAATATCTGCCTCCATTTAAGTTGCGAAGTTTCAGGTTGTTGCGAAGTAAATAAGAAATCTTCCCCTTGAAGTATAAGAAGTATGAAACCTCCTTGAAGAATTATGAAACATCCTTGAAGAAGTATGAAAATTATGAAACATCCTTGAAGAAGTATAAGAATTATGAAACATCCTTAAAGAAGTATAAGAATTATGAAACACCCTTGAAGAAGTATGAAAATTATGAGACATCCTTGAAGAAGTATAAGAAGTATTCAATCCTTGAAGAATTTAATAAGGATGAAATATCCGTCCTTGATTGCGAATAAAATTGCCTCTTTTGATAGGAATTCTTGATACATATTCTTGTTGAGAATATAAAGAATCTCCAATGACATTGACGGAATTGACTTCATTAGTTTCTATGGTCTTATCATGCCTTCCTAAGCAAAGGTCTTACTTTGCCACCTCTTTTGCGATAAAGTCGCAGGACGTTGGTGCACTCGCATGCCTCAACCCCTTGACTTTATCTTAACAATATTTTTGTGTTTGAGATAATATGACAAGTCTGAATATACTTGCGAATATACAGCCTTGTGACATTATCGTCTTGCGATGAAATCGCAGGACGTTATCACACTTTCATGTAATAACCCATTGATCTCATCTTAACTTCTTTGTATTTAATTCTGCGAGTATATATATATTTTTACTCGCAGAAATACGATTGTTGCACAAATATGACAAGCCTTTATGTTCTTGCGAACAAAAAGCCTCGTGACATTTGCGTCTTATAGCACGTATCAGCTCCCTAATGGAGGGTGCTGCCCTTTATCTTCCCCTTGGTTTCCCCTTCAAGGAAGCGTACATCGACCATACAAGGTTATCTCTTCCCATACATTTTTTCCAACAACCAGCTTTTGTTCGCAACCTCTTATCCTTTTTGCCTATAGGTCTTATAGTTACGAGGTTGCACCCTATGGGCATCTTTGGGCCAAGTGCATCATTTGCCAAGACTTGTCAAGAATGGAAGATGTGCTTCAAACCTATCTGGCACTCTTGACTCAACCGTGTACCTCGGCGCCTTGATCATTTTCTGCACTTCTTGGGAAAGACAGTATGCCTTAGTCGCCCAACCTAAATCATGTTACATCGCAAGATTAGGTTGAGAATCCAAGGTGTCTTACCCGGATAGGTACCCCGTTTTTGGGTTATGTACCCCGTAATGTCCATGTACTCAGGTTCCGTGGTGGTGTTCC
This sequence comes from Papaver bracteatum, assembly GCA_023529315.1. Taxonomy (NCBI): domain Eukaryota; kingdom Viridiplantae; phylum Streptophyta; class Magnoliopsida; order Ranunculales; family Papaveraceae; genus Papaver; species Papaver bracteatum. Next base: position 141,490 of record JAJJWX010003027.1, on the reverse strand, counting down.
GTTTCCCCTGAGCCATGCTTATAGGTACCCCTTTAAATGACGTACTTTAGTACTTTGCCTCTTACGAAATGTTGCTTCGCGAACTAGGTTGTACGTCACAAAGGTTTGCCTATGTAAAATTTCTGAGGCTTTTTTTCTTTTTTGAAATCTGATCACAGTTTACGGCTTTCTTTTATGAAAGCTGATCGCAAATAAATTTTTGCATCTTTCTTTAATGAAAGCTGATCGCAATAAGAATTTTAAAATTTATAATTTTGGTAGTTTCTGTGGGAGCAAATGATATTCGCAAAATTATCATGAGTTTTATGGATAATACCTTTTTAAATATAATCTATTCCAGGGTCGACCAAGTCTTAAACCCATGTCATTCCCTTCTAGATCCATCAGCCGATAAGCTCCACTTCCCACAACCTCTTTAATGACATATGGTCCATCCCATTTTGGTGCTAGTTTTCCTCCATTTTATTTCTGGTAGGGAGGTGTTTCTCGTATAACCAAATCACTTGGTTGATACTCACGTTCAATAACTCTCTTGTTATACTCTTGAGCTAATCTTTCCTGATAAATTTTCATATGTCGCAACACCTTTTCCCTTTTTTCTTCCAAATCATCCAGTTCACTTAATATCACCCCTGCACTTAAATTTCTTTCCCAAGCTTCTTTCTTTGTTGTCGGAATTACAACCTCATTGGCAATATCGCTTCTACTCCATATGTTAAACAGTAAGGAGACATTCTAGTTGCCTCCCTTCTAGTTGTATTGTATGCCCAGACTGCACTAGGCACTTGCTCGCACCACCCTCTGAGATGTCCTTCTAATTTCTTTTTGATTGTATCTGCGATTGTTTTATTTGTTGCCTCTGCATGTCCATTAGCTTGTGGATATAATGGAGTTGATTTCCCACATTTTATCCTAAAAGCACTGAGTAACATCTCTATATTCTGCCCTTCAAATTGTTTCCCATTGTCGGATACTAATTGTGCTGGAACTCCATACCTACAAATGATATTCTCAAATATGAATGTAAAAACATCCTTATCGCGAATATGTTGTACTGCTTTTACTTCTGCGAGCTTCGTAAAATAATCTGTTGCGACTATTAAGTATCTTCTCTGCCCAGATCTAGGTAAAAATGGGCCAACAATGTTGTAGTTGCAGGATTTCCCACAACACACCCCTTGTAATATCTTGATAATAATCTCTTAATCTAAATAATTTGGTAATTAAAATTCTAAAAATTGTAAATAGACACACGGATTTTTACATGGTTCGATCAATTTGATCTACATCCATGATTCTCTACTATGATTGTTAAAGTTTACATTTGATAATCTCCATTAATGGAGTTCTAAATCTAGTTTTGGGGAAGAAGATGATAAAGAAAAATACATTTTCTCTCTCTAAAAATATCTCTGAAAAATATATCTCTCTCCTCAAGACTCTCTCAACTCTAAAAAATACATCCCCTCTTTCTGGACTTACTTGAACCCTTTATATAGGAAATTACATAGTGGGTGACAACTAAGTTTTCCCCTTCTTTCGGATCTATTTTGCGATCTCATCGCGGTAATTACAATGTTAATATTCGCCAACTTTTGTAATCCTCGTGAAACAACACTCTTCTAATATGCCTCTTCAATCGTCAACTTCGTCATTCTTTGAATTATTTTGTGACGTTCGTGAAATGTTGTTGAAGATTTTTCAGTAATGCTCGCAGAAGTGTCGTTAATCTCTCGTGAACATAATTGTGGCGATATTCTGGTACTACATCTTGCCTCTTTTTTCTTGAATATTGCTTGAAAAGTAATCTTTAAGAAAAAAATCTGTTGTTGTAATAGTCTTTGATTTTTGTTGATGAAGGAATGAGCGAAAGAATACTGGATTTGAAAAGTATATACTTGCCTCTATTCTTTTGCGAAGTTCCATATCTTTGTTAAGTAAATAAGAAGTATTAATTCTTGAAGTGCTCGTGAAGTATGAAGTATCCTTGAAGAAGTATAAGAAGTACACAATCCTCTAAATATAAGAAGTATCCATTTTTTGCCTCTGTTCATGTGAAATTATTGCTTCATTTTTTGGTGAAAATCCCTGTCCATTTTGGAAATGATTCTTGCCGAGAAGATAAAGAAGATAAAATGTTTTCTTGGTAATCCATAGTTGCCTCTGTTCTTTATATATGAAGGAAGAATCCCTGAGAAAATGTTAAATGAACGAATTGCCTCTGCCTCATTTGATAAAATGATCATATTCTGCGAACTAATCACTTCTCCTGCAAAATTCTGGAATGGTCTGCAATATGCCGAATTAGCCTCGAAAATTTATGAATGTTTCTGCGAATTTCTGAATGTTTCTGCGAGGCTCTAAATGTTTCCGCGAGATTCTGAAATAATGCTTTGAATAGTGCTACGATGAATAGTGGCGATGAATAGTGGCGAGATTGTGAATAATGCTACGAGATTGTAGACATTCCTCTTGAGAGACTCTGAATAATACTTCTGAGAAACTCTGGATAGTATTTCTGAGAGATTCTAAATAGTACTTGCTTTCTCTCTTGCGATGAGAAAATCTTTCCTGCATTCTTACAAGAAAATAATTAATGTTTGAGATTATTCTATTGGTCTTATTTTGCCTTCCTAGTTAAAGGTCTTATTTCGCCAATTTTTCTTTTTGCGACAAAATCGCAGGACGTCTTTACATTTGCATGTATTTACCCATTGATCTTGCCTTATCTTTTCTCTTGAGGCTTTTTGGCCTGTTATGCGAAAATATGACAAGTCTAAGTTCTCTCGCGAGATCAAAGTCTCATGACATTGCCGTCTTGCGATGAAATCGCAGGACGTTTTTACACTTTCATGTAAAAACCCATTGATCTCATCTTAACTTTTTCTCTTTTGGCTTTTTGCCTCTGTATAATTTACGTCATGCGACAATATGACAGGCCTAAATGATCTTGCGATCATAAAGCCCCATGACATTGCCGTCTTAAGACACTTATCAGCTCCCTAATGGAGTGTGCCGCCCTTATCTTCCCCATGGTTTCCCCTTCAAGGAGGGCACATCGGCCATACAAGACTAGATTCTCCCATCCAGATTTACCAACAACCAGTTGTTTTCGTAGCCTCTTGTCCTTTATGCCTATATGGCTTATAGTTACAAGACTACACCCTAGGTGGGGTTTTCTTCAGGCCAAGTGCATTGTAGCCAAGACTTACCAAAGATGGCCAGGGTAGGTTCGTCCGTCCCGGGCACCCTTGGCTAAACCGTGTACCTCGGCGCCTTGGTCATACTTTGCACTTCTTGGAAGAGATCCTCGGTCGTCCAACCAAGGTATAACCTTATAAAGCTGGAAATCCAAGATCTCTCTCCCGGATAGGTTTTCTTTAACCCCAACATCTGCATGACTCAGGTTCCAGTAGCGGTATAACCTTATCGCTGAATCATGTAAAGAGATACCCCCTTATAACGTGCTTGTAGGTCTTACATTTGCCTCTTACGAAATTGTATTCGCGAACTAGGGTGCACGCCATAAAGGTTTGTCCCATTCTTTAAATATCTACGAAATTATATTCGCGTTTCTCGCGATATTTTCGCGTTTCTTCATTCTTTCATTTCTGTCAATTCTTTATATAATCTTGAATAATCTCGCGATTACACTCGCAACTCTGATAAAAATTTGTTTTGCTTATTTATGTAAGTTGAAATATTCTTTAAAATCTTTTGAAATCTTAGAAATATTCTTTGAAATCTTGCGATTGTATCGCGTATTTTGGAAATTTGAAATCTTAGAAATTTTGGCGATAATTTCGTTTTCTGTAACCTTAGAAATCTTTGAAATTCTTTTGCGATAATTCCATTTTCTATAATCTTTTGAAATCTTTGAAAAATTTTGTGATCTTTGAAAATTTAGAAAAATTTTGCGATCTTTGAAAATTTAGAAAAATTTTGCGATCTTTGAATTTTTTTGCGATGATCTCATTTTTTATAATTTTTTGAAAATTTTGAAATCTGGCAATTGTATCTCTTTTTTGGTAAGTCAAATAAAAAATCTCATAAATTTTGGAAATATTTTTTGAAATCTTTAAATTTTTGCGAATGTATCGCTCTGATTAATCAAATCAAAATTCTTTGATATGTTTTGAAATCTTAGAATTTTTAGAAATCTTGCGATTATTTCACTTTTCAAAATTTTTGAAATCTTAGAAATGTTCTTTGAAATCTTGTGATCAAAAAATTTCACTTTATGTAAGTAAAATATTCAAGGAAGTGGTACTTAGCTTTCTTGCGATTTTCTGCTGCGGCCGTCTCTCGTGAAGTATTTAATTTGCTTGTGAAATTGACTCCCTTGAGATGAGAGATGAACTCTTTCAGCGTTACCAGTTAAATTTTCACGAGCAACTATTCTATTCATGAGCAACTTTTTGTTCCATTCCGAGCAGCTATTCTATTCCCGAGCAGCTATATCCATATCACGAGCAGCTTCGTGAAATTATCCCATCTCATTTTTATAAAAATGTCCCTTCCTCGCTGATAATCAATTAATTCTTCTTGAAGCCCACAACCTTTCGTAATCACACAGAACTTGGCAGTACCCACTTTCTTGTTAACTTACTTTTGTCACGACTTGTACCACCTTTTTATTTATTTTTATTTTTATTTTTTAACCTATCTCACATTACTCACTTCCTTGGCTTTGTTGATAAGGCTGAACCGTTCTTAATTGGCGGAACATTTTGTTGGAATTGTTGGAATGTATTACACATGCAGTTGGTAGTACCTAAACTATTTCTGTTTGCCACTAATTTTGCAGGGGGAACATTCTTAGCGGAATATCTGCGAACATCAATAATGAGTTTTGCACTGATTCCTGCGAAGTTTTGCACTAAAATGTAAATGATTAGTAAACACTAAAAATACTAAAAGTACATTTTTTTTAATATAAAAATAGAAAAGAGAAAAGAATTTGTCCTATAGAATTTTCTTTTGTGAAGAATCATCTGGTCACTTGTGGCATGATAAAAATGTATTGCGATATTTTATTTTGGCAGCTGATTCCATGAGAGTAATAATCTTCCCATCTGCTCATATTTGCCTTCTTTTAATTATTGCCTTCTTTGAAGGAGCAAAATATACTGTGAGTCATTTGGCTGTGGTGGTATTTGTTCTCTCCCAAGTAATGAGATTATATTATTGGCTAAGCTAGAAAACTCGCTGAAGTGGATGACGAAATGAGCTAAGCTCTCATTCTCCCGTTTGTTTAGTAATGTATAATTAATATTAATTGTTTAATCTCGCCATTCTATAGTACACCATCTTCTTTCTGCTCGTCATTATTATTCTATCAATATTCTTTTGCTCGCCATTAATTATTTGACCCATCATTACTACTTCTTTTTATCTTTTTGGTGGATGTCCCCACCGCTGCTTCTTGGAGATTGGACATCCTTGCAGCTTTCCTTTCTTTTCTATGAGGAATTTGAACTATCGCTGCTTCTTTACTGGCGAAGTAGTGCCTCCATGTCTTGCTGGCGAGCTAGACTACAATCACTTCGCTGCAAACCCCCACGTATTACTCCATTGCATTTTTTCAAATATCACCGTCTTCTCAAATATACTACCCTTCGAGTATCAGTAATCAAAAATTGGTATCAATACTAAATAAAAATTCTCAATGGTTCCTATCCCTTGCATATGGGTTTGAAAATCAAAATTCATAAACAGTGAAACAATCATCCAATTTGGTTTTTAATCAAAATCCCGAGATTATTTTGGTTTATTAATGAATAGAGCTTAATTTGATGAAAGAATTTTCGAAAATCATTTTATGAAACGGTACAGTTAAGGAAATGGAAATGGATCTATCCTTCTGAAATCGATTTTCACAAGATTGTAAAGAAAACTCAGTTTGCGTCCAAATTTTAGCAGGTAGTTCACGTTTTACGAAGAACAACACATAAAAATTAATCAAAAAATGAAAAGGATGAGAAGAGATTAATCATTTTGTATGAATTTTTGGCGTAGCTTTCTGTGAATTTCATTTTGTTGAAAATTTCTTCGCCTCTGCTGCTGTTCTTCAATTTTTCCACTTCTTTTTCTCTGTATACATTTCTCACCCAAAACTTCTATATTTTCCCCTGTATCTCTTAGATCCAATTGAATTCATCATCAACAATTGCTAACTTTTTTGAATCTTCTTCAATCCAACAAGCAGGTAGTGTTTCTTAATTTTTCTTCGTCCTTCCTTAATTTCTTTCAAAATTTGCCTCTTTCTTCCTCAAATTCATCACAACAACTAATTTTTTCTCTTACCCTTTTCATGTCTTTGAATTTTATTTTATTTTTAATTCATGTATTTTACGGATGATGTTTACTCCCTGAAAGTGTAATTTCGTCCCCTTAGTCGGCGCCAAAATGTAGTTGCAGGATTTCCCACAACACACCCCTTGTAATATCTTGATAATAATCTCTTAATCTAAATAATTTGGTAATTAAAATTCTAAAAATTGTAAATAGACACACGGATTTTTACATGGTTCGATCAATTTGATCTACATCCATGATTCTCTACTATGATTGTTAAAGTTTACATTTGATAATCTCCATTAATGGAGTTCTAAATCTAGTTTTGGGGAAGAAGATGATAAAGAAAAATACATTTTCTCTCTCTAAAAATATCTCTGAAAAATATCTCTCTCTCTTAAAACTTTCTCTCTCCTCAAGACTCGCTCAACTCTAAAAAATACATCCCCTCTTTCTGGACTTACTTGAACCCTTTATATAGGAAATCACATAGTGGGTGACAGCTAAGTTTTCCCCTTCTTTCGGATCTATTTTGCGATCTCATCGCGGTAATTACAATGTTAATATTCGCCAACTTTTGTAATCCTCGTGAAACAACACTCTTCTAATATGCCTCTTCAATCGTCAACTTCATCATTCTTTAAATTATTTTGTGACGTTCGTGAAATGTTGTTGAAGATTTTTCAGTAATGCTCGCAGAAGTGTCGTTAATCTCTCATGAACATAATTGTGGCGATATTCTGGTACTACAAATGTCCAATCCCCATTTCCCGAAAGGCCAGCAGCTTGTAGAAGAAGTTAGTGGTGCCCCTGGTGCATGAGTTCTTTTCCCATGTCGTTGACATTCTTTGCATCGTCTCACCAACAATTTTGCGTCTGTGTGCATATAAGGCCAATAATATCCTTGTATTTTTGCTCTATAAGCTAGAGATCTTCCCCCACTATGATTACCAGCTTCTCCTCCATGTAACATCTTCAATATTTTTTCTCCTTCTTCACGAGTTAAACATCTGAGAGGTGGTCCACTGAAAGATTTTCTGTATAAAATTCCTTCTCGTAACTCATAATTTGTTGCACGACTCTTTAATTTATGTGCTTATAATCTGTTCCTAGGTATTTCCCCTTTTGCGAGATATGCATGAATGTCCTTTCTCCAATCTGCGAGATCTTCTGTGATGTCGTCTGGTAGTTCCCTTTCTACTTCCATTGCAACTGCTTCCTCAATTTCTTCTTCTTTATTCACTGATGGATGTTGAATTGTCTGGATTTTGATATTTCTTGTATTAGGGTTTGTCATCATACTTGGAATGAATGAAAAAGCATCTGCGAGTCGATTGTATTTTCTTATTATATGCCTCCATTTTAATTTTGGTATCTTCGCAGATAATTCATCAACGAGTTTCTTGTATTTCTTCAAAGAAGACTCATTTGTGGTATATTCCCCTTTAATTTGACAAATTACCAGCTGAGAATCACTTGTTATTCTTATATTTTCGAGCTTCTTTTCTATTGCGATCTTCAATGCATGCACTACAGCTTCGTACTCTGTTTCATTGTTCGTGGATGCAAATTCTAATCTGAATGAGAATGTTATTCTTTCTCCATATGTTGAAATCAACACAACTCCTACTCCATTCCCCTCACTGTTGGATGATCCGTCTACTAAAATTTCCCATCTATTTGGTTCTGTTAATAGGTCTTTTGGATTCCCAAATTCTTCTTCAATATCCATCATTTTTTCTACTTCCTCATCTTCTTCCAAAGGAAATTCTTCCAAGAAATCTGCGACAACTTATGACTTTTGCGATGATAACACTTCGTACTTTATCTTATAATGGTTTACTTGTGCATTCCACCTTTCTATTCTTCCTGATCTTTTTGTGTTCTTCATGACTGACTCAATCGGGACTTTGGTTACCACTTTTATCACATGCGCTTGAAAGTATATTCGCAACTTAAATGATGCATAAACCAGGGCTAAGATTAACTTCTCCATTTTAGAATAATTTCTTTCTGCTATGTTAAAAGTTTTACTGATGTAGTAAATGGGCCTTTCTATTCCTGCATCTGTTCGCAATAGAATTGCACTTAAAGCATATTGAGTTGTTGCGAGGTATACCAATAATTCTCCATCTTTCTCTGGTTTATGTAATATGGATGTATTCGCAAGATATTCTTTGATTCCTTGAAAAGCTTTTTCACATTCATCAGTCCACTTGAATTTTGCTCCCTTCTTAAGTATGTTGAAGAAATGTTTGTACTTATCTGACATTCGCGAAATAAATCTTCCAAGTGAAGCCAAGAGTCCATTTAGCTTTTGCACTTCTTTTACCGTTGCAGGTGTTGGCATGTCACGAATTGCTTGTACTTTTTCTGGATCGACTTGTATCCCCTCCTTTGATACTATGTATCCCAAAAAAATTCCTGACGCAACTCCAATTACACATTTTTCAGGATTCAATTTGATGTTGAATTTTCTCATTTGCTCAAATATTTCCTTCAAATCTTGCACATGATCTTTGGACTCTTTACTTTTTATCGACATATCATCTACATACACCTCTAAGGTTTTATGTATCCACTTTGCGAACACCTTTTCGACCATTCGTTGATATGTAGCACCCGCATTTCGCAGACCAAATGGCATCTTCACATAACAATATAAACCTCTTGGAGCGAAAAAGGCAGTATGTTCTTGGTCTTCTTCTGTGAGTGATATTTGATTGTACCCTTTATATCCATCGAGTGAAGTGACTCTATCATGACCTGCAGCTGATTCCACCATTTGTGGTATGTCTGGCAATGGAAAACTGTCTTCGGGACAGGCTTTGTTTAGATCATTGAAATCTATACAAATTCTTATCCCTTTATTCTTCTTCGAAACAATGACCATATTCGCAATCCATTCTGGGTATTTTGCTTCTCTTATGATTCCTGCATCCAGCATCTTTTGTAATTCTTCTTCTATTTGTGCATGCTAATTTTGCGAGATCTTTCTTATTATTTGTTTGAATGGTCTTACGCTTTTATCTATGTTCAATCTATGACACGCCACTGATGAATCAATTCCTGGTATTTCATCTACACTTCCTGCGAATATATCTTTGTATTCTTGTAAGAGATTGTTTGTGGGAGAAAACTACTTCTGTCGGTTTAGGTAATTTTGGGTGTGTGTGTGGATGAGAAGTGAGTTTAAACCTTCAACAAATGTGCTGCACGATAAGCACTTTGATTCGAGAGATAATCTATACAATTCTGGCCTAAACCGAAGACACGGCCGTTCCAGATTTATTTCGGTCACAGGTGAAGGATGTGAGGTTGATCTTCGGGAGGGAGGCGAAGAAGGTGTTGAGAGTATGAAGGTGAAGGCTATTTGATGACTTGTTAATAGAATGTTTAGCAGGCTAGCAAATGTTGCAAGCAGGCTCTGGGTGTTGAATACGATTAACACTTGGTTTTCTGTGTTGTTCGAACTTCTGTTTTTGGAAATAGGGAGGAGAACCTATTTATACAAGTCATTAAGCCTTCTTCACATTTCTCGTGGAAAGTGGAGGAAGTGGAGTGAGGGAAGAGTGGAGTTGTGTGTGAGTGTCACACGATCAGAACTTCCCACTTCTCCCATCTTGACTTAACCGCCCATGTCTTCCTAACACGTTCTTGTGATGGCGCGTTGCACGCTGTAAACCGCCAGACCAATACCCCGGTTTGTATCCCACAGTTGTGACATGATTAATATCTCGAGTGTGTGGATCGCGGGACCCACAGAAAATAGTGCAGGGTGAACCATGAACTTGGTATAACATCGCATGCATGCATCTTCAGGTAACCGTTTGGAGGATGTATAGACAGGCCATGCCTTGGTCGGTTACCTTGTGAAGAAGAGTGACGGATGGTGGTCATATTGATACCTTGTTTGCTGGTTGATTCACACCCTAAGCCATTCGTCCAAGCTTGCAAAGCTGGACGGACGAGATGACTCGTAGCCTTGCTTGCGACCGTTGGATGGGAGGCGCACATGTTGCCTCTTTCGGCCCAAACGTTTACATGCTTAGAGAGTTCCAATGGAGGAACCGATCAGCCCTGCATGGAGGTAGTACAATGGTGTTCACTCCCATGCCTGCTTGACTCGCAAAGATTTAATCTAAGCCACTCGACTCAGGCGGCAAAGACGAGTGGTCGAGATTAGAATTTATGGAGGGGCCGTGACATGTCACCTTTGGGCACGCGTACCGAGGAGCTTGATCATTTCCGGTCTTGGACGATCAGCTAGATTTGAAACCGATCCCACGGTGGTCATGATAGCATGCTCGGTTCCCTCTAAGTCTCCATCTTGGCCTTCCGTCCAAGCCTGCGAAGATGGACGCTCGAGATGTTTCTGCGCCGCAAACCCTAATTAGGGCTTTGGACCGGCCACTTTGGGCGATCGGTTTTGGGTTGCGCGCGCCTCTTTTGGGGAGACCGACCATGTATGCAACATCTTGGGTCGATGGTGAGCATGTACATGCTTGCTCTATGACCCTGGGCGCAATCTAAGCCATCCAACTATGCCGGCGAAGTCGGATGGTCGTGATCGTTTTGGATCTTCTCAACCTGCATAAGGCGTTAATCTAGCCTTGTTTGGGCAATTGTTTATTGCACCACGGCTTGCCTATGAGGGAGTCGGTCATGTAGGTAAAAAGTGGGCCCGCCAATGGTGTACCATCACTTCACTACTTGTTTTAGGGTATAATCTAAGCCGTCCAACTATGTCGGCGAAGTTGGACGCTCACGATTAAAATAAACCCTAGCCGTGCGTCATGCTTGTAGGAGTAGAATCTCGCAACAACAACGCTCTTGCAAGGATTTCTGCCACACATGGCAAGTGTCGCAGATTGATTACCAAAACCACGCAACAAAGGACGGAAGACAAAAATGAAGAAAGATGTGAAGATTTTATAGAGAAAGCTCGCAAGAAATATAGTAAAAGAAATCCTGCGAGATATTATAGAAACCTGCGAGAAATGATAATGATGTTGTTGCGATATTACCGCAAGAGTTCAGATCCGAAATTAGGGGAAATATGAGCTGTCATCCATAATGTAAATACCTATATAAAGAAGAGAGCAGGAGAGAGAAAGGGGAGAGATAATTTTGAGAGGAGAGAGAAATTTATTTTGCAGAGAGGGTTTTTAGAGAGAGAAAATATAATTTCTTTATCATCTTAATTCCCAAAACTAGATCTAGAATTCTTCCAAGAACTCCATTAATGGAGATTGTAAGTGTAAATTAATGTAGTTACAAATTATTATAGTGAAGATCCGTGGATGTAGATCACATTGATCGAACCACGTAAAAATCTTGGTGTTTATTTATAATTTTGGTATTTTTATCATCATTTTTATATTTAGATCTAAGAATTGTTATCAAGATTTGATAAGGGGTGTGTTGTAGGAAATCCTTCAACTACATTTTGGCGCTAGAAACAGGGACCTGTTAACCGTTGGTTAAAAGAAGATTCAAAGAAATTAGCTATTGGAAGAGTTATACATCACTGTATCTAAACATTTTGAGAGGAATAGTGGAAATTTCAATGGAGAATTGTTAAAGGAAATGAAAAAGAAAGAGATACAGACGCTAAACAGGAGTAGATTTGAAGATATCTTTAAATGAAATGAAGCGGCATCAATTAACTGTTCAAACAGGACAAAATTTTTTTATCTCTTTAATTATATGTCAATAATCTAGATCTGGACGATTTTGAGTTTTAACTAATTTTTCCTCTTAAAATAAGATCTACGAAGTACAGATTTACGGATGTTGTTTTAAGAATCCATTTCATGAACTTTCAAATATTTGCGAGAATACAATCATTAGACTTCTACTGATATATTTAATTTATTGATTTGATTATTGTTACAGTGAAGAACAAGACACACAAATTGTTGGCAGACATTTACCTTGCGGGCGTTTTCAGCAAGAATGGATATTTCGCAGAAATACATTTACTTCGCAGAAATGTTTACATTTAAATTGTCACCGGCCTAAAGAAAGTCCAACCAACAATAAAGAATAGAAGGCACGCACACAAAGTCCAACAAATAATAAATAAGTCATCAAGGCTTACATTTGCATAGAATGAAGTACAGAGGATAAAGAAATGTGCATATCTCACTAGGATAACCGTAAGGAGAAGAGGACAAAAACAAATTCGTAGGAGATGACTAATGACGCAAGGACATCATCAACAATTCTTAGATAGCGACAAAGGAAATTAAGTCCCACAAAAACAAGCTACCATCGTTACTCATCAAGATAACAAATTAAGTCCCACAAAAACAAGCTATCATCGTTACTCATCAAGATAACAACAGCTACAGTGAAAGAAGCCAAACTATTGATCAATTAATTAAAGAGAAAGATGCCAAACTATTATTATTATTATTTTAATTTATTTTAATTTATTTTAATTCATATCTCGCAAGAGTCAACCAGTGGAGGAAACTAATTAGTTCATGGCAGCGTGAAATGGACTCACAAGCTGTGGCCTAACAAGTTGACTAAGCAATATCATTACAGACTGGTTGGATTCCAGCTATTATCATTACGTCAATATCATTATTAAGTAATACCAACCAATTACGTCAAGTTGCGAAATTTATTAAGTTGACCAAGCAATATCATTACGTCAATATCATTATTGACGTGCAACCAATTACAGACTGCGTGAAATGGACGCAGAACAGTAGCAACATATTTCGCCGGAAGCTTCCAGCTACAACCAACAAAACCAAAAGAAAAAGAATGAGAAGAAGAGAGAGGCAAACAGGGTGTGGTACTTTATTAGGAAGAATTAATTGGGGGATATGGGAATTAATTGGGGGATATGAATTACTTCTCCCAACCCATGGTGTGTGCTAAGGGGTGACTTTTGGTTATGAATATATTAAAATACCCTTCCCTCAAAATAAAAAAAAAAACTTAAAATCAAAAAACAAAATCATATCCCCCATTTCCATCTCCACTTCTTCCCTCAAAATAAAAATTAAAAACTTAAAATCAAAAATCTAAATCATATCCCTCATTTCCATCTCCACTTCTTATTAATCTTATTTAGGGGTAGTGTTTTGAAACCCAAATATTCTCCATTCCCTTTCAAATTCTAAACTCTCCCCACTCTATATCAAATTCTCTTCACCTCACTTTGGAAACGAAATTTTTTTTTTATTCTAAGTGATGAAGATCATCTTTAAAGTGATGATGACCATGCCGGAATTGATGAAGACCATGCCGCACGGTTCCGGCATATGGTCTTTATCAATTCCGATGGTCTTCGTCACTTCCATTTTGAATTTTTCCTGGCCTTAAAAGCTTGGTACCGATGGTCAGTTGATATGAAGACCATGCCAGTATTTTTTCCTGATAGTTTTCATATTTATTTCCTATGCGGAGAAAAACAATACGGCATGGTATTCATATCAACCGACTATGCCTACACCAAGCTTTTTAAAGCCAGAAAAATTCAAAATGGAAGTGAGGAATACCATGCCGGAATTGATGAAGACCATATGCCGGAACACCTAGATGCATGCCCGATAATTTCCTATCAATGCCTGTAGTCAAGTGAAAAAAAAAATCAACATTCGATACTTTTCATTCGTTCCCAAGATAGGTATTTAAGCAAAATACTATGCCGAACAAAAATCTTGACGCTTCGAAAAAACTATTACCATGCCTGCACTTGCTCAAAACCGGAAAAAATCAACATTCTAAGATCAAAACCAAAAGAAAAAATCGTAACGAGAGGGAGCCCCCGGATAGTGGCAAACAATTTATGAACATTTCCAACAATTGCCTATGCATGAGTTTTTGGTTGAATACCATGCCGGCACCAAGCTTTTTCAAATTGCAACAATGGTGGATTCAAAGAAAAAATTCAATTTTTCAACCTCTTATTATCAGTAATTCTCTCATCACAATCATCTTCCCATTTTCAAAAAAAGAAATTCCTCTCAAATATTTTTTCCCCTCCTTCTACTCTCACCCAAACACAAATAAAAATACACACTAATTTATCCCCCAAATACTTAACATTTTACTAATTATACTTAATCACTAATCCTAATTAGTGGGGGCTAGATTAGGAATTAAAAAAAATTTACATAGGGGGTCACCCAGAATTGCTATTGGGACACCTATTTTGTCCCGTAGCTATATCCCCCAATTAATTCTTCTTTATTATATATAAAAAGCCTTTGAAGGTCAAATTACAAAAAGTTGGTGAGTAGCCTGGCAACAAGCTGGGCACCAACACCCTTATAGCACAAGGAATTCTTAAATATGTACAGGGAATATTGAATACATTATAAGACAAATAAAGAACAAGTGATTAGATAAAGGAAAGGACTAGATGCACATGAATACAAAGGGAGGAATTTTGATGAATTAATAAAGTAATGCAAGGGTGAAGTGGACGTTCAAGGACAATTTGGAATTTGATTCTACATTTTGATGAGGGATTAACGGTAGCAAACATTTCTGCGTGAAAATAATCAGCGACAATAAGAAAGATGATTACTTCGCAAACATTTTTTAATTCCCAAAAATTAGCGTGAAGAAGCAATGAGCACATTCAAGCCAATTTTGTCCAAGCTATTTCACGCAGGACTAAAATACACCAAGTTATTTCACGCACACAATTGAGTAGCTAGAAAATAAAGTCCAATTTTCGCAGGATTCATTTATTTCACATAAGAGAATTCGCCAAGAATGTTTAGAGGCATAAATTTGGTATTTCATTTCTTCGCAAGATCTTTGGTTATTTCGCAAGAAATGGTTTGTCGCAACATTATTCCAGAGGAAGATCAAGAGTTAATTTCACAAGACTTCATTTCTCATTTCTTCTCAATTTTCAAGCAACTCAAATACTTCGCAAGAGACAACAGCAAGCCGAAAAAGATAAGTACCATTTTCTTGAATATTTTATTTACAGAAGATAAAAGACTTTTTTATTTTATTTACCTAAAGCGATATACTCGCAAGATTTCTAAAATTTCTAAGATTTCAAAACATTTCAAAGATTTTTTATTAAGATTGGCAAACAGCGATACAATCACAAGATTCATCGCAAAAAATTAAAGATTTCAAAAAAAAAAAAAAATTCAAAAATTTCAAAAATCCAGAAAACAGAAAAAATTAAATTTATATAGAACATTTTTTATTTAAAGACGCGATACAATCGCAAGATTTCAAAGAAGATTTATAAGATTTTAAAAGATTTTACAGAAATTTTATTTCATAAATGATATTATGAGAATGAAAACAGAAATGAAAGAATAAAGAAATGTGAAATATCGCAAGAAACTCGAATAAAATTTCGCAAGAGAGAAATGCAATTGCATAAGATGGCGGAATCATCACAAGAAATGAAAGAATAAAGAAATGTGAAATTATCGCTAAAGACGCGAATAAAATTTCGCAAGAGAGTAATGCAAATGCATAAGACGGGCGCAAATCGCCTAAAAACATATAAGAATGGGACGAACCTACCCTGGCCATCCACGGTTGAGCTGTGGGTGCCCGGGATGGATGAACCTACCCTGGCCATCCACGGAAAGTCTTGGCTTACGATGTGTTCGGCCCAAAGAAAACCCCACTTAGGGTGCAGTCTTGTAACTATAAGCCATATAAGGCATAAAGGACAAGGCTGCGAAAACAACTTGTTGTTGGCAGAACCGGATGGGAAAGTGCTAGTCTTGTATGGCTGATGTATAATCCTTGAAGGGGCAACCGGGGGGAGAGATAAGGGCGATACCCTCCATTAGGGAGTTGTGTATCAAAAAAGACGGCAATGTCATGGGACTTAATAATCGCAAGAATATTTAGGCCTGTCATATTGTCGCGTGACACAGACAGCAATGTCATGGGACTTTATATTCGCAAGAATATTTAGGCCCGTCATATTGCCGCGTGACTGGCCAAAAAAGCCTAAAGAGAAATGTTAAGATGAGATCAATGGGTTTTTGCGATAAGATCAAAAGATGAGATAAATGAAATCAATAATAAGAGGATATAAATCGCAAAGACGTCCTGCGATTTCATCGAAAAGACGGCAATGTCATAAGTCTTAAAAATCAAAGAGAGATTAATCTCACAAGATGGCTTATACTTATCATATTGTCGCAGAGATTAAAATAAATGATAAGGCAAGGTCAATGGATTATTACATGTAAAAGTAAGAATGTCATGCGATCTTGTCGCAAACAAGTGGCATAATAAGACCTTTAACTAGGAAGGCAAAATAAGACCACAAGAGAGGTTATACCTACAAGCGTATAACAGATTGCTAACGACTTTATATTAGTCTTATTTCATTACAGATCAATAACAAGAGGCAGGTATGAGAATGCATAGAATGGAAATTACAATTTGTCGCGGAAAATAGTCGCAAGAAAGAAAGAGAGAAGTACACAAGTTTTACAGGCCAAAAAGAAAATAAGACCATTAGAGAGAACGCAAATAAACTTGCGAAGATAATTATATTGCAGGAAAAAACAGTGGAGAAAATAACAATGAGATACAATGAGCCAGAAAAATGAGGCACAAGAGAATGAACTCATGGAATAAAGAGGAATGTATTCACTAGAGAAAAATACAAAGAAATGGAGAATGGAGGCAATTTAAAGCTACATCACTTTTACCGCGGCGAAATGAGAATAATACCTTGAAATTTCGCAGGACTATTCATATTTTGATCCATTATTCGCAGCACAATTCACAACACTATTTGTGACACTATTCACAGAACTATTTGCGACACTATTCACGACACTATTTGTGACACTATTTATAATTCGCGGTACTAATTGCGATACTATTTACAGGACTATTCATGATTCGCAGTTTATTTGAGCACTATTCATAATTCGCAGAAATATTCAGAAATTAGCAAGGTTATTCATAATCACGCAGACTCATTCATAAATTCGCAGATTCACCCGCATTTCAGAATGTGATTATTTTGCAGAATGTGATTATTTTCTTAAAGTGATTATCACTTGAGGCAGAGGCAAGATAAGAATAAAGAAGCAATTTAATCATTCAACATTTTCTCAAGGATTCTCCTTCATAGATAAAGAACAGAGGCAGTTTGGGATTACCAAGAAAATATTTTATGTTCTTTATCTTCTCGGCAAGAATCATTTCCAAAATGGGCAAGAATTCTCACCAAAAATGAAGAAATAATTTCGCATGAATAGAGGACATATTTTTCATTCAAGAGCGGATACTTCTTATATTTCGAGGATTGAGTACTTCTTATACTTCTTCAAGGATACTTCGCATACTTCATACTTCATACATCGCAAGATGATACTTCTAATTTCTTCTCAAAGCTTCAGAACTTCGCAAAAGAATAGAGGCAAGTATATACTTTTTAAGTTTGGTATTCTTTCGCTTGTTCCTTCATGAACCAAGATCAAAGGCTGCTACAACAACGGATTTTTTCTTAAAAATTGCTCTTCAAGCAATATTCAAGAAAAAAGAGGCAAAATGTAGTAGCAGAATCTCGTAACAACAATGCTCTTGCAAGGATTTCTGACACACATGGAAAGTGTCGCAGATTGATTACCAAAACGACGCAACAAAGGACGGAAGACAAAAATGAAGAAAGACGTGAAGATTTTATAGAGAAAGCTCGCAAGAAATATAGTAAAAGAAATCCTGCGAGATATTATAGAAACCTGCGAGAAATGACAATGATGTTGCTGCGATATTACCGCAAGAGTTCAGATCCGAAATTAGGGGAAATATGAGCTGTCAATGAGCCGTCATCCATAATGTAAATACCTATATAAAGAAGAGAGCTGTAGAGAGAAAGGGGAGAGATAATTTTGAGAGGAGAGAGAAATTTATTTTGCAGAGAGGGTTTTTAGAGAGAGAAAATATAATTTCTTTATCATCTTAATTCCCAAAACTAGATCTAGAATTCTTCCAAGAACTCCATTAATGGAGATTGTAAGTGTAAATTAATGTAGTTACAAATTATTATAGTGAAAATCCGTGAATGTAGATCACATTGATCGAACCACGTAAAAATCTTGGTGTTTATTTATAATTTTGGTATTTTTATCATCATTTTTATATTTAGATCTAAGAATTGTTATCAAGATTTGATAAGGGGTGTGTTGTAGGAAATCCTGCAACTACAATGCTCAGTTTGAGCGCACGTTTTGGAAGGACCAACCGTAGTTGGTCTTGACCGTTCGGTCATGTGTGAAGGTGGGTCCGAGGTGATCATGGTAGCATGCTCAGGACCCCCTGAATCTATATCTACACCCTCCATCTATGCCTGCAAAGTTGGACGGATGAGATATATTTTTGGGTTTGTTTTCAGCAAGTGAGACTAACATGGGTAGTCTTGCATGCGTTCAATGGGGCTAGTATAACCTTCCATCAGGTAGCCTACGGGTGTTTGCACGTCGAACACAAGGATTTAATTAAAGCATTAATAGTAATGTTGTATACCTACAGAAAACCGGGATGGTTTCCACATGCTCCGTCGGGATGGTTGCCACATGCTCCGTTCTGGGTATGTTTTAATTCTCAGGGATGGTTGCACATGCTCCAATGAATTAATATGGCGAGAAGTATTCATCGCCTGAAGTCTTTATCCTTTGCAGGACGTCAGCTTACAAAAATTAGCTTTTTACAATTTTAGCCTTTAAATAGAAATCCACCATCAACATTAAGTCCCCTGCCTAGCATGCAATGGTTACACTATTGTTGGGTAGGCATGAGATGGTGACAGTTCGCAAAAATAACTAAAGCTAGGGTAAACGTACTTTTACCACATGGGGAGGGTGCTCGTGCCGAATGCCCTGTAGCGCTGGTGGAGTTTTTCCCCTTCAACGAATTTTTCTCCGATTTCAGCTAGGTTTCTGAAGCTAGCGCGACTTGGTCGGTGTTGATCCCTTGCCGGCCGGATGTAGTCCGAGATAGCTGCTTTTAGGGTTTCCCTTGGCGTGTATATATACGTATGCACAGGAATCTTCTTCTACATCTTGGGATAGAATTTCTTCTCTGCAGATTTCCATCATGTCAGGCAACAGCAAGTCGTCTTCTTCATATCTCCCAGGTTTGTCTATCAAGCGTACCCGCTCTGCATCTCAGTGCGCTTCTGAAACTCATGACAATCCTCCATCTCGCGTGCGTAGATTCAAGAGGGTCATACCGGTTTGTTCTTTTCCCTTTTATTTTACGAGTAGTCACCCTTATTTCCTGATCAGGTGAATAATCTCCTCCTTTGTAGAGATTTCCACCTGGAACATGTGTAACAGTCATTGATGACGATGACTTGGATAGTCCACTTTCTTCTAATTCAGCTACACCTTCACCGGACGACCTCGAGAATGTTGACCTGGGTATTTCATCCTATGAATACCCAAATGCCGGACTTTCGTTCGATATTGGTATGAAATGCTTGTCTTCTAGCTACAAGACTGTCGGTGGTTTTTTAGTTCGAAAGGAGTTCGTCTCCATGTACACAAAGATATGGAGAAATTATGGCCACATCGCGACCAGGAACGTAATTCTGCATTGCTCGTCTGCTTTGGTTACTGTGGTAAACTGCTTGCTTCCCATGATTGCTGAGATGGAAGGTGTCTCTATCCGCAAGTTAGCTGAATCAAATCTTGAGAAGTGGGAAAATATGCTCTCTACCTACGAGTCCATGGAGTTCAACGTGAGTTGGCTGCGACAGCGTCTCGACATCATCAAGGTTGATCGAGCTGGTATTCTGGCGAACGTAGTCCCTGTTGCAAAGGCTATCTTGGAGGAAGAGAAGGCTCTAGATGCTGAGTCAGAGAAGGTGGAGCAGGCGATCCAAATCTTGAAGGTCCGGAGAGAGAGGTACCAGGCTAGGTTGAAGATGATGCTTTCCAGGGATTAAAACCTATTGGACGACCTCTTCTGAGCTGCGTTGAGAGATTTCCTTCCTTATTTTTCTTTTGCATACTATCGAGAGATGTGAGATTTTTTTTTTTTTTTTTTGTGTAGATGGATGGAGAAAATTCATTAATTTTTCCTGAATAAATTAACAAGTTAGACATGAAACGAGAATGCCTGTATTGTCATGTCATGGGACAAGTATGGGACAATGATCAGGCGTGATATGTCTTGAGCCATTTTCCATTGATGACTGCTTCCAACTTGCCTTCATCCACCTTAATGATTTTGTAGTATCCAGTGTTGTAAGACCTGGTAATCACGTAAGGTCCTTCCCATTTTGGAGAGAACTTTGGTGCGACATGTCTTGTTGGATGTGTCTTTGTCTTCGAACTAGGTCTCCCACTTTAAAACTTCGTGGCCTTATAGATTTGTCATATGCCCCGGAGACTCGTTTACGTACACCCGAGCGCGCTCCTCTCCTTGCTTCTTCTCGTAGTCTAGAGTATCGAGCTCAGCCGATCCTGCAGCTTAGACGCCTCAATTTCGTTCCGAGTGGACTCCACTCGCCGCCGCAATCCTGGATGATGGGATTTTGATTTCTGCGGAGGACAAAGATCGCCCTCGTAAACGAGTGAGTATGGAGAAACTCCAATGGAGCTCCTAGGTGTCGTTCGGTATGCCCCTAGTGCCATCGGTAGTTGTTCATGCCACTCTCTGGGATTGTCATGTACTGTCCGACTGAGAATCCGGATTAATGTTTTGTTGGTGCTCTCAGCCTGCCCATTCCCTTGAGGGTAGTAGATGGTGTAGAAGACTTGTTTAATTCCATATCCTTCAAGTAACTCTTGTACCTGCTTGTTGGCGAAGGGAGTACCGTTATCGGTAATGATATGTTTAGGTACTCCAAAGCGGCAGATGATATGCTCTTTAATGAACGCTGCAATCGTTGCTCTTGTAGTTCCACGCAGAGGAATAGCTTTGACCCATTTTGTGAAGTATTCAATTGCGGTTATAATATATTCATGCTTCTTTGATGATGGCGGGTTGATATTTCCAATAATATCAAGTCCCCAGCTATAGAATGAAAACGGGCTGCTTATCGAATGTAGGGGAGTGGATGGTGCATGGACGATGTTCCCGTGAATCTGGAATTTGTGGCAGCTTTGAATGAAGGAAGCTGCATCATATTCCATGGACGGCCAGTAATATTTCTCGTGTATCTGGAGAAATAATTTCTTATTTCCTTGATGTTCTCCTTCATGTATCTATTTCAATATTGTTGAGATTTCTCCTCCAAAGTGCATCAGATCGGATCACCTCCAAAGCTTTTTCTAGTGACAAAATTTCTTTGTGGAACACAAAACGCTTCGCTCTCTGCTTCATTATGACTGCCTCCTTTGAGTCAGCAGGAACTGTGCCATCATGAAGGTAGTTAACATATGGCTGCCTCCAATCCCCGGTGTGATTTATGTTGAGTACCTCTAGTTGATGAGGTGGTGCCTGGAAGTTTGAGCAAGACTTTTGGAGTGCTCGGGACTGCGTCTCCATTTCCGGCCAGTAATAGCCTAAACGTTGGAGGCGTCGTTAGAGTGTCACCACCAATGTTTGTCCACAAATCTCGTTGTGGACACGGTCAAGTTGCAGATGTGCTTCTTCCTCTCCGAGACATCTTGATAAGGAACTATCCGGGTTTCGGTGGTATAAAATGATGTGGAGCATAAAGAAGTTTTGTAAGGCTTTAAGGCTGACCTTTTTTTGAGAAAGTGAACTGCTAAGCTCCTGAATGATTATAGTCAGCCAGTCACAGTTTCAACATCCTTGCATCGTGAGAGCCACGTTGATTCCACCGTCCTTCTTTTCACCGTCAGGGTTTCTTCTATGCCTTCGAACCGTAATTTAGAAGCTAATGTTGCTGTGCAATCAACATGCCTGTTGTTGTTGCGGTGACATGAGTTATGGTTGCGTCAAGAAGTAGTTCAATGACCTACGAGCTTCACTGACGGTGAGAGCTAGAGTTATTTCTTTTAGTGCATACACCCCGTTCATATGATTAACCAATAATTTGGAATCGCCTCTTATTTCCAAACGTGTGGCTCCCGCCTACTTGTCTAATAGCATCCCTATAAGGAAGGCTTCATACTCCGCTGAATTGTTAGTGCATTGAAAATCTAACTTGAAGGAGTGTGAAAAGACTTCGCCAGTTGGAGATACTAGGACTATGCATGATCCTCCAGTGTTGTTGCTGGGAGTAGCGGATCCATCAAAATATAACAGCCAAGCTTCCTCTTCGACAACAGAGATGTCTGGAAACTCTCCAGGAAGGTATTCATGTAATGCCGTGGTACCTTCTCCAGGGAAAGCTGCTAGTAGATCCGCGATATCCTGACCCTTAACAGCTCTGGGCGGAGTACACGTTATGTCTAGTTCTGAAATTTAGAGGATCCACTTGGCAGCCCTTCCCATTAGAACTGGTTTTGACAGTAAGAACTTCGCAGGGTCTGATTTGGATATGAGCGTTACCTTGTTGGATAGTAGGTAATGCCTGAACTTCTGGATGGAATGTATCAATGCTAGGCATGCTTTCTCCGATCTCGGGTATCCGAGTTCAGCGTCCCTCAATATTCGATCGAAGTAGTATATAGGACGTTCGACTCCCTCATCATCCTCTTGCGCCAAAGCAAGGCTCCAACGGTAGTGTCACCGAAGGCGTGTAGAGATATAATGGTCTCCCTTGAACAGGAGACTTCATGATGGCTGGAGACGACATTATATGATGAATTTTCCGAAACGCTTCATGTTGGACGCTAGTCCAGTTAAAATCCGCTCCTTTATTCAGCAGGGGGGGTGAAGGAAACAACGAGTTGAGCCAGACTAGGTATAAAACGTCGAATGTAATTCACCTTTCCCATAAAACTTTGAAGTTCCTTCACAGTTCGAGGTGGTGGCATAGTGAGGATGGCTTGAGTCTTAGATGGGTCTACCTTGATTCCCTCAAAGAAGCCACTTGGAATCCCAGAAACTTTCCAGAGGAGACACCAAAGGCACATTTTAAAGGATTCATCATCAACTTGTACTCACGGCACCTCTCGAATACTTGTCGCAAGACTCCTGTATGTTCCGTCCGGGCTTTCGATTTGACTACTATGTCATCTACGTAATCTTCAACTTGTTTGTGCATCATGTCGTGAAAAATTGCTGTCATGGCGCTTTGATATGTTGCGCCAGCATTCTTCAAACAGAAAGGCATAACTGTATAATAAAAATTTCCGAGAGGAGTTCGAAAAGCAGTCTTACTTGCATCATGCTCATACATCCTTATCTGGTTGTAGCCGCTATATCCATCCATGAAGGAGAACATGCCATGGCCGCTTGTGGCGTCTACCAACATGTCGATGTTAGGTAGAGGAAAGTCGTCCTTGGGGCAAAGACTTGTTTAAATCTCAAATCTACACAACATCGGATCTCGCCATTCTTTTTCTTTTACTGGGACCACGTTAGCCAGCCAGGTTGGATGGTGGATGGGTTTGATGAAGCGGCAATTAGCAATTTCGGATTTCGATTTAATCTGATCTTCCACCTCATGTCCGAATTGTCTTGGAGACTGTTTGATAGGCTTGGATCCAGTCTTGATGTGCGGTGATGAGTAACCAACTTTTTCATCCGGACCAGGCATTTCATCGTACGTCCGTGCGAATATATCTTGGTATTCTTTGAGGAGTTGCACAAGATTCGTCCGCTCCTCCGTGGACAGAGTGGAACTAATGGAAATGGGCACAGGAGACTCTTCACCCGATGTTAATAGTTTCGAGTTCGTCAGTTGTAGAGGTGGTACCGTCTTGCAGCTGTCTGGGGGAGTCCAACACCTTTTCTTGTGGGTCTCCGTTTTGACAACATTCTATTAGGCGGAGAGACCGAGCATCATTCTCTCCTGCTAATTGCTAACAGCGGCGGCGGTAGACAATCTTTCCTTTCTGATCTTGAGTTGCCACAAAGGTTCGTCCTCTCGTGGTTTCCCGCCTCACTGGGTGAAGGAGAGTTCCTCGTCAGCTGGGATACATCATGTCTGAGTTTTAATGACGCAAGCCGACCCTCATCCTGGATTGACGCCCACGTGGGAAGTGGGGTACAATGTACTTTGCCTGGCTCTTCCTGCATAGCTTCCTTCGATTTGAACAATTCTACTCCGCATATGGGTGCGTATGGAGACAACGATGCAGGTATACGAATGACTTCTTTGTTCAGCGTAGTTTTCAGGCACTAGTGATAGGTTGAAGGAACAATCCTATTCTCGTGGAGCCATGGCCTACCCAGTATCATGTGGTAGTATGGTTCCTTCTCTATGACTTCGAATTTCACTTTTGATTAAACAGGACCTACGGATAAGTTCAGATTGACATACCCATATGTGTTGGTTTGGTTCCCTTCAAAGTCCGTCATTGTGGTAGACCACCGCACAATCTTGTTTGGGTGAACCTTAGCCTCCTTGAGTGTCTTGAGGGTAATCACATTTGAGGATGCTCCTGTGTTGATGAGGGCCTGTCTGAATTCTGAATCTTTGATGCGTGCGGTTACATGTAGGGCTCGATTGTGGCCCTCTTCTGCCATTATGTCTTCCTCTGTAAAAGTAACATTGTTTACCGATGCCTCCATCGCGCTTGAAACTTCTGGGCGCAAGGGAGTTAACTGTACATCCAAGGCTATCCTATTGACGGCTGCAAACGTCTCTGTTCGCGCTCTTTTGAGAGGTGTAGGAGTTCACATAAACTTTCCACTAAAGAAGCGGCTTCCCGATCCACGTGTATTTGGCCCGTAGTGAAACTGTTGATTTGGGGGCGTTCAGTCCCCAGCGTCTGGACCTCCATGACAGGGCCGCCCATCTCTGACGTCATCTTGATGAGGAGATCGAGTATGTTGTTGATCGTTTCTTTGATCAGGTTCATGTTCCTCGTGTGAACCTCCTGTACTCGTGCTAACTAGATCAACGTCTGGATTATTCCATCCAGACCATTAGGTGTGCCGTCGGAGGGAAATTGATCATGACCTGAGACTGTCGAGGTACTCCTAAGACCGACCATCTTGAAATCAACTAAATAGGACTATGTATCGAAGAAATCAACTTCACAACCGAGAGATTAACCTCCCACTGTGGTCGCCAATTGTTTGTGGGAGAAAACTACTTCTGCCGGTTTAGGTAATTTTGGGCGTGTGTGTGGATGAGAAGTGAGTTTAAACCTTCAACAAATGTGCTGCACGATGAGCACTTTGATTCGAGAGATAATCTATACAATTCTGGCCTAAACCGAAGACAAGGCCGTTCCAGATTTGTTTCGGTCACAGGTGAAGGATGTGAGGTTGATCTTAGGGAGGGAAGCGAAGAAGGTGTTGAGAGTATGAAGGTGAAGGCTATTTGATGACTTGTTAACAGAAGGTTGAGCAAAGCTAGCAAATTTTGCAAGCAGGCTCTGGGTGTTGAATACGATTAACACTTGGTTTTCTGTGTTGTTCGAACTTCTGTTTTTGGAAATAGGGAGGAGAACCTATTTATACAAGTCATTAAGCCTTCTTCACGTTTCTCGTGGGAAGTGGAGGAAGTGGAGTGAGGGAAGAGTGGAGTTGTGTGAGTGTCACACGATCAGAACTTCCCACTTCTCCCATCTTGACTTAACCGCCCATGTCTTCCTAACACGTTCTTGTGATGGCGCGTTGCACGCTGTAAACCGCCAGACCAATACCCCAGTTTGTATCCCACGCTTTGTGACATGATTAATTTCTCGAGTGTGTGGATCGCGGACCCACGAGAAAATAGTGCAGGTGAACCTTGAACTTGGTATAACATCGCATGCATCCATCTTCATAACCGTTTGGAGGTCAGATAGACAAAGCCATGCCTTGGTCGGTTACCTTGTGAAGAAGAGTGACGGATGGTGGTCATAGTGATACCTTGTTTGCTGGTTGATTCGCACCCTAATCCATTCGTCCAAGATTGCAAAGCTGGACGGACGAGATGACTCGTAGCCTTGCTTGCGACCGTTGGATGGGAGGCGCGCATGCTGCCTCTTTCGGCCAATACCTTTGCATGCTTAGAGAGTTCCAATGGAGGAACCGATCAGCCTTGCATAGAGGTAGTACAATGGTGTTCACGCCCATGCCTGCTTGACTCGCAAAGATTTAATCTAAGCCACTCGACTCAGGCAGCAAAGACGAGTGGTCGAGATTAGAATTTATGGAGGGGCCGTGACATGTCACCTTTGGGCGCGCGTACCGAGGAGCTTGATCACATCCGGTTTTGGCTGATTAGCTAGATGTGAAGCCGGGCCCACCGTGGTCATGTTATCATGCTCGGTTCCCTCTAAGTCTCCATCTTGGCCTTCCGTCCAAGCCTGCGAAGATGGACGCTCGAGATGTTTCTGCGCCACAAACCCTAATTAGGGCTTTGGACCGGCCACTTTGGGCGATCGGTTTTGGGTTGCGCGCGCCTCTTTTGGGGAGACCGACCATGTATGAAACATCTTGGGTAGATGGTGAGCATGTACATGCTTGCTCTATGACCCTGGGCGCAATCTAAGCCATCCAACTATGCCGGCGAAGTCGGATGGTCGTGATCGTTTTGGATCTTCCCAACCTGCATAAGGCGTTAATCTAGCCTTGTTTGGGCAATCGTTTCTTGCACCACGGCTTTCCTATGAGGGAGTCGGTCATGTAGGTAGAAAGTGGGCCCGCCAATGGTGTACCATCACTTCACTACTTGTTTTAGGGTATAATCTAATCCGTCCAACTATGTCGGCGAAGTTGGACGCTCACGATTAAAAGAAACCCTAGCCGTGCGTCATGCTCAGTTTGAGCGCACGTTTTGGAAGGACCAACCGTAGTTGGTCTTGACCGTTCGGTCATGTATGAAGGTGGGTCTGAGATGATCATGGTAGCATGCTCAGTACCCCCTGAATCTATATCTACACCCTCCATCTATGCCTGCAAAGTTGGACGGATGAGATATATTTTTGGGTTTGTTTTCAGCAAGTGAGACTAACATGGGTAGTCTTGCATGCGTTCAACGGGGCTAGTATAACCTGCCGTCACGTAGCCTATGGGTGTTTTCACGTCGAACACAAGGCTTTAATTAAAGCATTAATAGTAATGATGTATACCTACAGAAAACCGGGATGGTTGCCACATGATCCGTCGGGATGGTTGCCACATGCTCCGTTCTGGGTATGTTTTAATTCTCAGGGATGGTTGCACATGCTCCAATGAATTAATATGGCGAGAAGTATTCATCGCCTGAAGGCTTTATCCTTTGCAGGACGTCAGCTTACAAAAATTGGATTTTTACAATTTTAGCCTTTAAATATAAATCCACCATCAACAGAGATCAATAATTCTTTTCTCTTCTTCTTCGTCCATCTTAGTTCCGATTCGCAAGATTAAAGGCTCCTCTTCAATTCCAATATTTATTTCTTTGGTTGGTTCTGCTGCAACGTAACTAGGACTTTGCTCTCCCATAGGTGTTGGTTCTTTGATTACTTTCATTGGTTCTCCTTCTTTTTCTGGGATCTCACTTGATATTCCTTTTCCCTCTCTTGCTCTTATTGTATACACTCTGAACTCCTCTTCCTTTTTTGCTTCTTTCGCAAGTTTTCTACGAAATTGTTTCTTTCTTGCTCTCCCTCCACACTATTTTACTTCAATCTGATAACAAAATTTTGCACTATCAAGATCCCCTTTTATTTCTTGTATTCCGCTTGGTGTAGGAAACTTAATTGATTGATGTAATGTCGAAGCAACATCATTAATCGCATGAATCCATGGTCTTCCCATAAGCATATTATATGGAGATTCCATATCTACCACACATAAAACTATGTGTGTTTCGATTTCTCCCAGCGGTACTCGTAATATTATTTCCCCTTTGGATTTTGTTGTAAATTTTCCCAATCCATGGATAAGACATTCTGAATTTGTGATTTCTTCATCTTTAATCCCCATCCCCTTAAGTGCATGATAGAATATAATATCAACAGAACTCTATGTATCAATCAAAACTCGGTTTAATTTCCATTTTTCTATATATTTTGTAGTTTTCTTTTCTTCTCGCATGATCGGAATTGTGACTACTAATGGTTAAGTGTGGTTCAAGTCTTCATTTGGGATTTCTACTACTGAAAATGTGATTTTCTGTTTTTCCCATTCTTTCAAAGTTGTTATTTTCTCCACTTCCATGATCTTTCTTCCTCTACAATCTCGTTTGTGTATCCTTCCCTTCATGTTGTTATGAAATTCATCAATCATTGTCTTTGTGATCATATTACATTCTTCTCTTTTGCAATCTTCTCTAGCGCCAATTATGTAGTTGCAAGAAATCCTACAACTACACCCTCAGTAGAATTCACAAAATTTTAAGAAGTTCTTGATGAAAAATGACAATTTACTGATTAATATTCTCAACTGATTACAAAGAAGTATGTTAATGGAACTTAGAACAGTTACAACTTTCTCTGTTCTCTCTCCTAAGACTTTTTCTAATACTCACTTAAAGAACCCCCCCCAATTTAACATTTGAACTACTATATATAGTGAAATATGTACAACTGTACATAGCTTGCGAAGTATCGCGACTTCTATTCGTAAATTTATTCTATATTCGTAATCTTTTCACACTTTTCCCGTGTTTCTTCTATTATCGCATTATCTTGCGACACTTTTCTCTTGTATATGTTACTATGTTCGTAACCCAATATCTTGCGATATTCTGTCCCTACATGTGCAGTTGAATTTGGGAATCAAGCATATGTCTAATGAAATCTTGTAATTTGTTTATCCATATGATGTAAGAGTTTTGTCACTAAAATTGACAAAGGGGAGATTGTTAGAGCATAGCTCGGTTGAACCCACCAAGTGTTGGTATGTCAAGTTTGGTTGTCATATTTTAGTGAATCAAAACTCATTTAAAGTGTCGCTTGATTATTTGCTAGAGTCAACTTCGTATAGGTTAGCTAGAAAGTTACTAGGATATGAGACTTACAAGTATCACGTGAAGACTTGAAGAATGTGAAGAAGTAAGGATCTACAACGAAGATATCATCCTTCCACTTGAGGTTAGTAATATTTGACTTGAACTGTTTCATTCCTAACGTACCTTTCAATTCATGCATATTGAAAACATAACTACAAAGCTGTGAATGATTATACTCTAGTTAGACATAATATTAAGGAATTACAATACGAAGTATAACGTCTATCTTTTGAACTTCGTATATAAGACATCGACATAATCGTACGCATTATATTGTGATTACATATGGGTATGGGTGAAGATTTATTCCTCGGAAACAATGTTTTACATTCGTTTAAAGGAAGTACAATTCATAAACTTGTGTTATGAATCGAAAGGAAATCGCTAGGCTTATTGGTATTGTTATTCATTGCAAATCTTTGGATTACCAATATGTGTGTTTATTATAACTGCTCATAGCTTTTTTATGTATCTTGGTAAAAGTATTCACAAGGCCTTACTTTTGTATTGGTATGACTTTTGTTAGTGAAACCGATCTTAAGTAATCACCTGAGATGGTATGATCGATTTGTTGTAATTGGTATGACAAACTCTAGACATTGGGGAACCAATCCTAGTAAGAGGTTCAACCGATCACAAGCAAAGGGGAGTCGATCCTTGTAAGAGGTGCAACAAGTTTTTAGTTATTAGGGAATCGATCCTATGAACATGTGTAACAAATACAAGATAGATAACATATATATGTGGGAACCGATCCTAGTACCTAGTCAACCAATCTTTGGTAACTAGCGTGACTAATTCTAGTACCCACATGGAGGTAGAACCGAAAATTGTTTTGGTAGAACCGTGAAACCCATGATTGGTGATTTGATAGGATAATCAATCACATAGTTCTTGGAAGTCAGATGAACCAATTCTAAACTCGTTTGGAAGTGTGGCAAATCGGTTCCAAGATTATAAATATGAAAAAGATTTACAAAGTAAAGATGTCGACATACTTTGAACACGTGCAGTAATTCTTACCTTTTATTGTTCAAAGATATTCCTTAATATCTAAAGGAGAATCCCGGATCGAAATAAATTGAGAATCTTTTAATTAAGGTTTTTAATTTTATATGCTTTTAATTTCCAACAATTGGGATTGGGATGCTCTACGAATATCGTTGGTGGGAAACTAGATAATTGCAGTTTATCATTAGTTTTCGATTGATTTGATTGACTAGCGGTTGTTGAACTTTGATTGCACCTAGTTTGTTTATGCTTGAGAATCTTCTCTTCTGATATAAGATTCATTCAAACAAGATCGAAGTTTCTATGGGATATCTTTAGACTGTTTGTAGATCTAAAGATGTATTATGATAATCTAATGTTAACAGACTCCGTTCTATGTGTGATTGATCACAAGAGATTCAAGTTAATTATGTACATGTGTTTATTAAATATCTAAGAAGATTTGAAGACGAAGAAGATTTCTTGTTTGGGTTCATAATCTTTGGTGTGAACAAAACTTGATCGGATGGGGATCCAACTATAATCGGTTTATCCTGATGATAGATTGGATTGATTAGTTGAGTAGATCGGCATCAATACGTTTCTTTGTGATTAAAAGTATTGATTGCAAAATCTTGACAATTACTTCGAAAGTTGTTATTGGATAGATCTAAGGACCTAACAAAGGAGGTTATATCACTTGATTGAAAAGAGTTTCTACCGAACAGATTTGTTGTTCCTTTACTGTTTGGAATACGAACCAAAGGAATTGTTCCAAGTGCGTGACTTACTGCAAGTTGGAGGTGCAGGGATACAGACAGAACTAGATGAACTATATGTTTAGTTGCTTGGTCTTAATTATATGAAGTTGGTTTTGATTTTTTATAACGGCTTAATCCTGAGAGTATTCAATTCTGGACAAGGTCCCGGGGTTTTTCTGCATTTGCGGTTTCCTCGTTAACAAAATCTTGTTGTATCTTTTACTTTTCTATTTCCTCAATTATAATTGTTTTATTACAATTAGAAGTAATATACACAAACGTTAATTCATATTTACTTGATAGAAATCCTATTGTGATTGGTTAAGTCCGAACCTATTATAAATTAAACATACTTCATTGTTGTATTGTCTCGATCTTGTATCCATAGTCAATCACACAAGTTATCTTGTTTTCCTATTGTCTCGATCTCATATCCATAGATGATCACACGAAGTGTAAACCAATTAGTTGTATTATCTCGACTCGTTCCACAGACAATCACTTTAGAAGAAAGGATTTATAGGTGGAAAATTTTTATATTGATATATATTTGGGTACCCTCATCTTTTGAAATACCTAAATGGCCGGACTAAGTTTGGGTTCGCCAGTACGCGAACTGGTATGCATACCTTCCAAAGTCAGCAAATTCCCACACCTGAACCTCACGCCAGTACGCGTACCGGTATGTGTACAAGTTTCCCGAACTTTCACCAAACCAATCAGTACGCATACGGGTATGCATACCATGGTTCCCAGACTTGGATTACATATATGCAAGTACGCATACTATGCTTATATCCAATTATTCTAAACTCTCATTTCAATCATTGAAACATTCTTGGAAGACGACAATAGCCGTCTCATACAAACTATTATCTTCAAAGAAATTTTCAAGTGATCGAATGATTACCAATATGTAAGATGTTACCAGGTGATTTTCACATGATCATCTTTTGACTTTCGTCAAGAATATAAGATGAACTTGGTTAAACCCAAAGATTACCAACACATATTTCGAGAAATATGTAAGCGAGTTAAACTCAACTCAAAATATCAAATGTGTATAATTGAAGTCTATCTAGCTATACGACTTTTATCTCAAATAGGAGATAGAGTAGATAGACTTTTGAGTGATAGATGAGTTCAAGTCTCCACATACCTTTTGTTGATGAAATTCCACAATCTCTCCTTAGTAGTTCTTCGTCTTAATTAGATGAACGCCGTGAATTCTAATGCTCAACTACACTTTTTATCCTAATCCGAGACTTAGCTATTAGTAGACTAGAAATCAAGACTTATAGTTTTGACAACTAAACTTGACACCAAGCTTGAGATAGAAACGCTTGCGAGTTTGACCGAGCAGTGCTCTAACAAATGTTTAAGTGTCAATCAATTTCAATCAACAACCAAAGGTTGGATTTAAAAATTGATTGAACTATGCACAACCTGTGATATTTCAATTATATAAACAAATATAATACAGAAAAGAAATAACACAGACATCAGAAGTTTTGTTAACGAGGAAACCGCAAATGCAAAAAAACCCAGGGACCTAGTCCATATTTGAACACCATATTGTGTTAAGTCGCTATAGACTCTAGCCCACTACAAGTTAACTTTGGACTGGAATGTAGTTGAGCCCTAACCAATCTAACATTTATTAAGGTCGCGTCCTTACGTCTCTAAATCCCAGCAGGAATCTACACACTTGATTCCCTTAGCTGATCTCACCTATAACTAAGAGTTGCTACGACCCAAAGTCAAAGACTGTATAAACAAATCTGTCTCCCACAAAAAAGTCTATTCTGATAGATAAATTTGTCTCCCACAGAGATACCTACGAAATTTTTGTTTCGTCTTTTGATAAATCAAGGTGAAAATGATCCAATTGTTAATCTGGTCTTATATTCCTGAAGAACAGCCTAGAAATATCAATCACCTCACAATAACTTAACTATATAGTAGTAAAACAAGTTATTGTGGAATCACAAAGAATGAAACGAAGAGATTTGTGATTACTTTTTATATATTACCTATCGGAGATAAATCTAGAGCAAATCTTAACAAATAATCAGAACAAGCAACTTTAGAGAAAATAGTTGGGTCTGGCTTCAGAATCCCAATTAATGAAGTCTTTAAGTCGCTAACCTATAATGGTTTTAGGGAAAACCTAGGTTAACGGAGAATCGAGTGTAGTCGCAACTAGTATCACACAAGAGGTGTGGGGATTCGTTCTCCCAGTTGCTAGAGTTCTCCCTTATATAGTCTTCTAATCAGGGTTTGATAACTTTGAGACAAAGCAATCAATATTCACCGTTAGATGAAAAAACTGATTCAAACTAAGTTTGCACCGTTGGATGATCTTAGCTTGTTACACACAAACGAAATATACCTTCATTCAGATATGGGCAAGCGTACCTAAACGTGTATATTAAGTTGTGTCAATAAAACCTAAACGAAGTTAGCCATATGAACACTTTTGTATTAACCATGTTCATCTTAACAATTTTAGATCAAATAATAATCAAATGAATCTAATTGTGTTACTCATAGAGTTGTTCAATTTTTTATATTCTCATGGAAGTATACAGGACACAATTGAAGCAAAATCGGATTGATTCAAAGGAATCAGTTCATGAACATTTTAGCCACAGTTTGTAAATATTGCATTCCTTAATATATAAATTTATTTGTTCATGAGTATGAAATCATACTTAACCGATTTTAGAACTTAACCACATAAGTTTGCAAACGGGTACACAAACTTAAGTTTCAGACTTGATCTTTTCTGACAGTTCACAAATGGGTATGCATACTATCGTTCCAGACCGAATTCAGGTGAAACAATTTGCAAACGGGTGCGCAAACTTAGTTCCTGGACTTTGACAGTTAAAACCGTTCACATATGGTCATGCATACTTGGTTCCCGGACATGAATCATTCTTACAATGGTTTGCATATGGGTATGCATACTGTGCTATATCTAGACAATGATTAATTGTTCTAAACTCCGATTTCAATCATTGAAACATTATTAGAAGACGAAAATAGACGTCTCACACAAACTATTAGCTCGTAAGCAATTTTCAAGTAATCGAATGATCAATACGAATAATGATGTAAGATTTACGAGGAGAATTTCACATGTCATCTTTTGACTTTCGTCAAGAATAATGATGAGCGTAGTTAAAGAAGAAACTTTCCCAACACATATTTCGAGAAAGATATAAGCGAGTTAAACTCAGCTCGAAATATCACATATGTATAATGTAAAGTCTATATAACTATGCGACTTGGTCTCAATAGGAGATAGAAAAGACACTTCTGAGTGATAGATGAGTTCAAGTCTCCATATACCTTTCGTTGATGAAGTTCCTCCAAGCTCCCCTTAGTAAATATTTGTCTTCAATCGATAAACGCCGTGAAGTCTAAAGCTCAACTACACATTCTATCCTAATCAGAGACATAGCTATAAGTAGACTAGAAATCAAGACTTATAGTTTTGACAACTAAACTAGAAATCAAGACTTATAGTTTTGACAACTAAAATTGACAAACAAGCTTGAGATAGCAACTCTTGCAAGTTTGACCGACCAGTGCTCTAACAATATCCCCCTTTGTCAATTTTAGTGACAAAACTATCAATACATATGGATTAAAAAATAAATAAACATTGTAGCTTCTCATCCAAATGCTTGATTTCTTTGGTTCTTCAATATTCCTTGAATTCTTCATCACTCCAAGTACTCCAGTGATTCTGAACGTGTTCAACTCAGCATCATAGTTGTTGAAGATCTGTGGCCATAACAATAAGACATCAGATGTTCTGAATTATTATTATACAATGTCATAGTATTATTATAGAGCATCAAAGTTCAATTGTATCATGACTTTGACAATAATACTAAGGTGATATGTATCACTCCCCCTTAATCAATACTTAATCTCACAATGAAAATCACCCCCCCTTACATAATGATCCGTAAACCATATGTATGTAGTGTGAACTAAAAAATAATTCTCCCCCTTTTTGTCAATATAAATTGGCAAAGGTACGAAAACTAGCGGGATCATAATGAAATTCTCAAAGAGATTATTCATGACTAAAAGAGAACATATCAACTTTGTTTCTATGATTTGACATAGTCGAAACTTAGTGTATTCATTAAGGAGTTTATAAACATACAACATAACTCCTATAATATTCTACAGCCGCACTCCTCATAAATATTTGGCAATTAAGCACAAGTTCAATTAAGAACTCTCCCTCATAAAATGTCATTCCAGACAGAACAACTAGAGCGGCCTTACTTTTACAAGAAAAGAAAGATTTCTTTGGATATTAACAAATCACATGAAACATGAATTTGTATAAAAAAAACCCAATTAAATTAACCACAAGAGAACCTTAATGATTAATTTAATCGAAAATGCTCAACATAAGAAAACTTGCAGAGCCATACAGTACTTTCACATAGAAGTGGATCTGGGAAAGTTCAATACTGCTGATATTCAAAAGTTCATTCTATCTTTTATCAATATTTTCATAAAGACATAATAGACTTAACTTTTGACATATATGGGATAATCATAGTTCACAGATGTAAACATACATATCCTATAACATTATTTTCAATATATGAAACCAATAAAGATTAATGCTGCAAAATTATCTTCCAAACAACTTAGAATTTAAATAAATAAATCTAAAACATTTCAAGATGAAAATCGTTGGAAATAGATATGTGTAATCACAATAATTGTTATTCCAAACCCTAGTTATCCTTCTTAAAAACACAAGAATAAATTATCATAATAAGTTTCCTAGACATTAAGATTCTTGAAAAATTCTTTATCGTCCCCGAACTCCTTGTTGCCAATAAACATTGGAACATAAGGTTCATGAAGAAAGGAGTCAATTCCTACAAACCTTCTAGACTGATGCCGAATCGGGGCCTTCTGAATTTCAAGAGTTCTTAGAGCAATAGCATTTATTTTGTGAAGCTCCTTCCTTGTTTTCTTCAACTCTTCAAGAACACCAGAAACTTTTGAAGATTAGAGGGGATAGCCCTTGGTTTCTTCATATTCTTCCTTTTTCTCTTCAAAGTTGTAGAGGAAGGAGATTTATCTTTTTCCTTCATGATTGATGGCTTAACAATCATATTAACATCTTTTCCATCAAAAGACATGATGCTTGGAGTCTCCATTCAAATATGGGATTGTGAGGGAAATACACAATTGTTGATGGTGCTTTTTATCTTAGGGGTAAAATCGTAAAACCTTAGGTAGACAGTGACTTCACAAAACTTGAGTAATAATGTCCAAACCAAGCACATTTATTGAACCCTTTAATTTGTCTGCGAGAAAATTACCAGGGTACCTTTTTTTAATTAATTACTAATTAGGGTTTCGACAGGCCAAAACCCTAATTCTCACGCCACATGTGCCAATGGAAAACCATGCCAGCCACACCTACCGTGCCAAGGCATGACAACCATGCTAGCCGCACCCCTGTGCCAATGGCAGACCATGTCAGCCACACCTACCATGCCATGCCAACGGCATGCCAACCTAGCCGCGCCACCATGCTGGCCTTCCCTACGCGGCTACCCAAATGAAGGCGTGCGAAAATCAACGGTTGCCCTTCAATCCCAGGAATAAATCCTAGCCATCCAAGGTTACCAGACAATACATGGTAACATTTGGCCCGAAACCCTAAGTTTGTGTAGGTACTGAATATCGCAAGATAATAGTTCACGAGTATCAGTTATAAAATGTTACGATGATAGAAGAAGCGCAGAGAAGTATGAAGTTTTGCGAGGATGGAGTAATTTTGCGAGTATGAGTTGCGATGCTTCGTAACTCATGTACAACTGTATAAAGTTTTACTATAAATAGGAGTTCAAATGTAAAATTCGGGAGGTTCTTTTAGTGAGTGTTAGAAAATATTTTAGGAAAGAGAATAGAGAAAGTTGTAACTATTCTAATTCCATTTAGATACTTCTTTGTGATCAATTGAGAACATTAATAAGAAAATTGTTATTCATCATCAAGAACTTCTTGAGTTTTTACTAATTCTATTGAGGGTGTAGTTGTAGGTTATTCTAAAACTACATAATTGGCGCTAGAAACAGGGACTTGAGAATTGTGGTAGCCTAAATTTGAGGGAATTGTGGAAAATTTGAAGATCAAATGAAGTCAGTAGATGGAGATGGCAAAAAAGAAGAATGTAATATGATCACAGAGACAATGATTGATGAATTTCATAGTAATATGAAGGGAAAAATATACAAGCGAGATTGTAGAGGAAGAAAAATCATGGAGGAAGAAAAGATGACAACTTTAGAAGAATGGGAAAAGCAGAAAATCACATTTTCAAAAGAGAAATTCCAAATGAAGACTTGAACCACACTTCACCATTGGTGATCACATTGCCAATCATGCTAGAAGATAAGAAAGTCAAGAAAAAAAATGAAATTAAACCGAATTTTGGTTAATACAGGGAATTCTGTTAATATTATATTCTATCATGCACTTAAGGGGATGGGAATTAGAGATGAAGAAATCATAAATTCAAAATGTCTTATTCATGGATTAGGGAAATCTACAACAAAATCTAAAGGAGAAATCGTGCTGCGAGTATTACTAGGAGAAATCGAAATACATGTAATCTTGTGTGTGATAGATATGGAATCTCCATATAACATGCTGATAGGAAGGCCGTGGATTCATGCGATCAAAGCTGTTGCTTCAACATTACATCAAAAAATCAAATTTCCTACACCAAATGGAATTCAAGAAATAAAAGAAGATCTTGATAGTGCAAAATTCTGTTATCAAATTGAAGTAACACAATGCGGAGGAAGAGCAAGAAAGAAACAACTTCGTAGGAAACTTGCGAAGGAAACAAGAAAAGAAGAAGAATTCCGAGTGTATACAATAAGAGCAAAGGAAGGGAGAGGTATACCAAATGAAATTCCATAAAAAGAAGGGGAACCAGCAAAAATAATTAAAGAACCAACACCTATGGGGAGCAAAATCCAAGCTATGTTGCAATTGAACCAACTAAAGAAATAAATATTGGAAGTAAAGAGGAGCCGTTATTCTTACGAATTGGAACTAAGATGGATGAAGAAGAAGAAAAAAGGACTACTGATCTTTTTCGAGAATATAAAGATATCTTCGCAGGAAGTGTAGATGAGATACCAGGAATTGATCCATCAGTGGCATGTCATAGATTGAATATAGATAAAAATATAAGACCATTCAAACAAAGAATAAGGAAGATATCACAAAATTATCATGTACAAATAGAAGAAGAATTACAAAAGATGTTGGATGCAGGGATCATAAGGGAAGCAAAATATCCAGAATGGATTGCGAATATGGTCATTGTTCCGAAAAAGAATAAAGGAATAAGAATTTGCATAGATTTCACTGATCTAAACAAGGCATGTCCCAAAGATAGTTTTCTATTACCAGATATACCACAAATGGTGGAGTCAGCTGCAGGTCATGATAGAGTCACTTCACTTGATGGATATAAATGGTATAATCAAATATCACTCGCAGAAGAAGATCAAGAACATACTGCCTTTTTTGCTCCAAGGGGTTTGTATTGTTATGTGAAGATGCCATTTGGTTTGCGGAATGCGGGTGCTACATATCAACGTATGGTTGAAAAAGTATTCGCGAAGTGGATACATAAAACTTTGGAGGTATATGTAGATGATATGTTGATAAAAAGCAAGGAAGCTAAAGACCATGTGCAAGATTTGAAGGAAATATTTGAGCAAATGAGAAAGTTCAACATCATATTAAATCCTGAGAAATGTATAATTGGGGTTTCATCTGGAAAGTTCTTGGGATACATAGTATCGAAGGAGGGAATACAAGTTGATCCAGAAAAGGTCCAAGCAGTTCGTGACATGCCAACACCTGCAACGGTAAAAGAAGTACAAAAACTAAATGGACTCTTGGCTTCACTTGGGAGATTTATTTCGCGAATGTCAGATAAGTGCAAGCATTTTTTCAACATACTTAAGAAGGGAGCAAAATTCAGATGGACTGATGAATGTGAAAAAGCCTTTCAAGGAATCAAAGAATACCTCGCAAATACTTCTATACTACAGAAACCAGAGAAAAACGAAGAATTATTGGTATACCTCGCAACAACTCCATATGCTCTAAGTGCAGTTCTGTTACGAGCAGACGCAGGAGTAGAAAGGCCCATTTACTACATTAGTAAAACCTTTAATGCAACAGAAAAGAACTATTCTAAAATGGAGAAGTTAATCTTAGCCTTGGTTTATGCATCATTCAAGTTGCGAATATACTTTCAAGCACATGTAATAAAAGTGGTAACCAAAGTCCTAATTGAATCAGTCATGAAGAACACAAAAAGGTCAGGAAGAATAGAAAGGTGGAATTCACAAGTAAACCATTACAAGATAAAATACGAAGTGTTATCATTGCAAAAATCACAAGTTGTCGCAGATTTTTTGGCAGAATTTCCTTTGGAAGAAGATGAAGCAGTAGAGGAAATGATGGATGTTGAAGAAGAATTTGAAAATCCAAAAGACTTGTTAACAAAGCCTGATAGATGGGAAATTCTGGTGGATGGATCATCCAATAATGAGGGAAATGGAATTGGAGTCGTGTTGATTTCACCAGAAGGAGATAGAACAACATTCTCATTCAGACTAGAATTTGCATCCACGAACAACGAAACAGAGTACGAAGCTGTAGTGCATGCATTAAAGATCGCAATAGAAAAGAAGCTTGAAAGTATAAGGATAACAAGTGATTCACAATTAGTGATTTGTCAAATTAAAGGGGAATATACCACAAATGAATCTTCTTTGAATAAATACAAGAAACTCGTTGAGGAATTATCTGATAAGATACCAAAATTAAAATGGAGACATATATCAAGAAAATATAACCGTCTCGAGATGCTTTTGCATTTATTCCAAGCATGATGACAAATCCAAATACAAGAAATATCCAAATACAAATAATTCAAAACCCATCAAAGGACAAAGAGAAAGAAATTGAAGAAGTCATTGCGATGGAAGTAGAAAGAGAGTTATCAAACAACATCGCAGATTGGAGAAAAGAAATTCATGAATACCTCGCAACAGGAGAAACATCCAGGAACAGACTAGAAGCACATAAATTAAAGAGTCGTGCAACAAACTATGAGTTGCGAGAATGAATTTTATACAGAAAATCTTTTAGTGGACCACCTCTCAGGTGCTTAACTCGTGAAGAAGGAGAAAATATATTGAAGATGTTACATGGAGGAGAAGCTGGCAATCATAGTGGGGGAAGATCTCTAGCATATAGAGCAAAGATACAAGGATATTACTGGCCTTATATGCATACAGACGCAAAATTGTTCGTACGAAGATGCAAGGAATGCCAACGACATGGTAAAAGAATTCATGCACCAGGGGCTACATTAACTTCTTCAACAAGTCATGGCCTTTTGGTAAATGGGGGTTGGATATTGTTGGACCATTTATACCTGGATCTGGACAAAGGCGATACTTGATAGTTGCAACAGATTATTTCACGAAGCTCGCAGAAGTAAAAGCAAGACAAAGATATTCGTGATAAAGATGTTTTTACGTTTATATTTGAGAACCTCATTTGCAGGTACGGGTTCCAAAGACAACTAGTATCCGATAATGGAAAACAATTTGAGGGGCAGAATATAGAGATGTTACTCAGTGTTTTTAGAATAAAATGTGGGAAGTCAACCCCGTTATATCCACAAGCTAATGGACAAGTCAAGCAACAAATAAAACAATCGCAGATACAATCAAAAAGAAATTAGAAGGACATCTCAAATGGTGGTGCGAGCAAGTACCTAGCGCTAGCTACCTGGGCATACAATCCAACTAGAAGAGAAGCAACTGGAATGTCTCCTTATTGTCTAACATATGGAGTAGAAGCAAGATACCCACAGAGGTTGTAATTCCAACAACAAAGAAAGAAGCTTGGGAAAGAAATTTAAGTGCGGAGTAATATTACGAGAATTGGATGATTTGGAAGAAAAAGAGAAAAGGTGTTGCACCATATGAGGATTTATCAGGAACGATTAGCTCGAGAATACAACAAGAGAGTCATTGAACGTGAATATAAACCAGGTGATTTGGTCATGCGAGAAACACCTCGATATCAAAAAGAAAATGGAGGGAAATTAGCACCAAAATGGGATGGACCATATGTTATTAAAGAAGTTGTAGGAAGCGGAGCTTATCGGGCCGATGGATCCAGAAGGGAGAGACATGGGTTTGAGGCTCGGTAGACCTTGGAACAGACTATATTTGAAAAGGTATTACCCATAAAACTCATGAAATTTTTTACGAATATTGTTTGCTCGCAGGAAATTGGAAAAAGTTACGAATTTTCAAAATTTATATTCCGATTAAAATTTCATTAATTTGCGAATAAAAGACCGCAATCTGTGATCAGCCTCCAAAAAAGAAAGAGAGCTGCAGAAAATTTTATACAGGCAAACCTTTGTGGCGTACACCCTAGTTCGCAAAGCTATAATTCGTAAGAGGCAAAGTCCTAAAGTACGTCATTTAAGGGGGTACCTATAACGTGGCTAAGGGTAACCGGAACACCACCAAGGGCCCTTAGTACATGGTAAAAAATTTGGGGTACAACCCAATAATGGGGTACCTATCCGGGTTAGACACCTTGGATTCTCACCTAATCTAACGACATTACGCAATATAAAATTCGGTGTAAGAAGATTTAGGCTGGGCGACTAAGGCATACTGTCTTTCCCAAGAAGTGCAGAAAACGATCAAGGCGCCGAGGTACACGGTTGAGTCAAGAGTGCCGGGTGAGGTTGAACCACATCTTCCATTTTTGACAAGTCTTGGCAAATGATGCACTTGGCCCAAAGATACCCCATAGGGTGCAACCTCGTAACTATAAGCCCTATAGGCAAAAAGGATAAGAGGTTGCGATCAAAAGCTGGTTGTTGGCAGAACCGGATGGGAAGAGCTAACCTTGTATGGTCGATGTACGCTTCCTTGAAGGGGCAATCAGGGGGAAGATAAAGGGCAGCACCCTCCATTAGGGAGCTGATAAGTGCTATAAGATGCAAATGTCACGAGGCTTCTTGTTTGCGAAAACATAAAGGCTTGTCATATTTGTGCAACAAATGAAGTTCTGCGAGCCTTCTAAAAAAAAAAAAAGGGAAGAAGGAAAGAAAGAAAAGAATAAAGAACTCGCAGAACATAATAAAGTTAAGATGAGATCAATGGGTCGCTACATGAAAGTGTAGAGACGTCCTGCGATTTCATCGCAAGACGGCAATGTCATGGGGCTTCATGTTCGCAAGAATATTTAGGCTTGTCATATTGTCGCAACAATTCCTGAAGAGGCTAAAATACTATACAAAGAAGTTAAGATGAGATCAATGGGTTTTTGCATGAAAGTGTAAGAACGTCCTGCGATTTCATCGCAAGATGATAATGTCACGAGGTTGTATGTTCGCAAGAATGTTCAGACTTGTCATATTATCGCAAATAATTAATACAAAAGAGGTGGCAAAATAAGACCTTTACTTAGGAAGGCATGATAAGACCACATGAATTAATGAAATTTATTGCATCAATATCACTGAAGAAATTATACAAGAATATACATTATGAAGATCTGAAAAGAAGACAACTTCGTCAATATCATTGAAGAAATTTTACAAGAATATACATCAAGATATTTTGAAGAGAAGGCAGCTCTAGCAATATCATTGAAGAATTTTACAAGAAGTCCTATCAAAAAAGACAACATCATTGAAGAATTTTAATGAAGACTTAACAAAAGATGCGATTTTAATAACAATCAAATACAGATAAGTTCATATTCGTAAAAGTTTACGAGAATCACATACTTCTTATACTTCTCCATATATTGAATATTTCACAAAAAGATTGAATACTTCTTATAATTCTTCAAAAATATCTCATATTTATTATACTTCTTTAATGGATATTTCATTTGGTGAAAGTTAAATAATCATTATACTTCGTCATATGTTACATAATTATTCAAAGATCGAATACTTCTTATATTTCTTCATTTGATGAATTGAATACTTCTAATACTTTTTATATCTCTTCATTCGGTGGATCGAGTACTTCTAATACGAAAAAGGGAATTGTGTATTTCTAATAATTCATTTGGTAGATTGAATACTTCTAATACTTCTTATATCTCTTCATTTGATGGATTTGGTACTTCTAATACTTCTACAAAGGTCGAAACTTCGTAAGGTAAACTGAGGCAGATATTTTAATACTTCAAACAATGTTTAATCATTTAAAGAGAAATAATAGGGGGAAAAGGATATACTAAGCTTTATCTGTGAGTTATATATTATTTCTCTTCACATGATCAAATGGGGGCAAATTTAGTCAAAGAAAGGTTAAATTATCCTCACAAAATATCAAAAAGAAAGGATAGATCATCTTCGTAAAATATCAAATGTACTTCTTAAAAAATAGAATTGTTCGCAAAAAAGGAAACCAACGGTAATTAAGGGAAGGAATTCAGAAGAAAGAAAGAAAGGAGAGCCAATGATAAATTGAACAAGGAATATTATCATGCTTCATCAACACTCTTGTCTTGGATCTTTAAGATCGAGGGGTCATTAGCATCCTTCGACTTTTGCGAGATATCATCCTTGGAAGAATATGCGGCAGGGACATCTCCTTGAGGAATAGATTCTTTCTCATCATCAAGATCTTCATCATCACTCTCATAATCTAAATCACTATCGGCTCACGAGCAACTTCATCGTCGATATCTTCGAGGAGTAATCTTTACAGGAGGCAAGCCTCTTGAGAAGAGAATATTATTCGCAAAGACTTGAGCTTTCAGATGACTTTCACGAAGTATAGCCTTTTGATGATTGGTATCTTCGATATCCTTGGAATAAGCAAGATAATTGAATCTCCGAGTAGCACGATCACGAGAGTTGATTAAGCGAGTAGAAAGCAAAGCATTCTTTTTACGAAGCTCAGAACAGGAGGCTTCTAATCCAGCTTTTGCATTACGAAGATGGTTCTCAGATTCTGCAAATAAAACAAAGTTCAAAGAATAAAATTTGCGAGTATAACAAAATAAAAAGATATACTAGAGGCAGTCAAATTTTAATGACTACCTTCTCTTTGCAAAGTAAGAGATTGAGTTAAAGATAGACAATAGTTCTTCATCTGATTCATCGCATTATCAAAACCATCACCAACTAATCCTTTAAGTCGAGATTGAAGCTTTTGATCTTTAGAAAGGAGAAAATTTTTATCCTTCGCAAGTTTGGCATTAAGACTTTTTAATGACGAGTAATCTTCTTCAAGTTGATTCTTCTTAGCACACAAGACTATATTCTTATTAATAAGGGAATTCTTCTCAACAACAAAAGAATTTCTTTCAAAGATCTGAAGACTTCTTTAATTCCTCAAGTTCACCTTTCAACAAAGAAAGAAGATTTTCTTGATCACAACATTTATTCTGAAGAGTCTTTAATTCTTGCGAAGAAACAATCATTGTATTCAAAAACGAACATTTCTCTTCTGATAAGGTTTTGTTCTCTTCTAATAAGGTTTCTATTCTCAAATTAGCTTTGGTTAAGGAAGAAAAAAGTTGAGATATGTCATCATTCAAAAAATTTCGATCATATATTAATTGAGTATTCTCTTGAAAAAGAGCATCAGAGTTGTCAAGAGCACACGAGTAAAGATTAG
Source organism: Papaver bracteatum (assembly GCA_023529315.1). Classification (NCBI taxonomy): domain Eukaryota; kingdom Viridiplantae; phylum Streptophyta; class Magnoliopsida; order Ranunculales; family Papaveraceae; genus Papaver; species Papaver bracteatum. The sequence goes on along the minus strand of JAJJWX010003027.1, from coordinate 96,740 downwards.
ATAAATGGGATAATTGGTTTGAGAGGCTTTCATGCTTGGTTCGATATTCTGTTGCATCTGATTCATGGTGAAGTACCAATCTTCTACATTTTTGGATGGATTCTATAAAGGGGAATGGGTTTTAATGGATGTTTCAAGCATATGAAGAATATAAATAAATAAAAGAGAAAATATGAAGATCGTAATCATACCTTTCAGTTCATCATTTCTTTTGCGAAGAATCGCACAATCCAGAGAATTATTCTGAAGATGATGATTTTCTTTACAAAGATCCTCGCATTCTGCTTGAGAAGCTTTCAAAGAATGGCGAAGTAATTCAATTTCTTTTTCCAAGGATTGACGAGAAGAATAAATATCTGGATTGACGAAATTATTCAGAACTTCGCAAAATTCATATTGTGAACGAACATTAGTAGATTTCGCAGTATTGGTCAAAACCTCATATAACATTCGGAAAGTTGAATAAATTCCATCTCGAATTTCTTGAGGAAGAGGAGAAGAATTTGAAGGAATAAGAGCAAGCTGCAAATTGTCTGGAGAAATAGAACTCAAAGGATTTGGGGACAAGACAGGTTTTTCTAAAGAAGAAGTTGAAGAAATATTTTGCGAGGGTTGTTTTTCAAAAGAAGAAGTTGAAGAAATATTTTGAGAGGGTTGGTCTTGAAGAAGTGTTGATAAATTGACATTGATAGGAGATTGAAAAGCAGGTAATGGAGTAGAGGCAGGAGTATGTGAAGAAGCATTTTCACGAGGAGGAGAGGAAAATTCCTTATCAACTTCAGGAAGGAAATCACCAATCGGAATTAATGGAGTGGGTTTAGTTATTCGAGATCTCTTGCTTGGATTTGGTTTTTCGTCAACCTGCGAATCAAAATGTAGATTAAAAACTGAGGCAACAATATATTGTTCAGGAAAGAAGACAGAGTATTTTAACTACCTTTTGATTCTCAGATTTTCTTCTTCGTGGATTAAGGCTTGGATTCTTTAGTTGAGATTTCATCTGAGAAGTCATTTTGCTGAAATAAACCAAAATCAGATAACAAATTATATAGAAATTAAAGAGGAGAACAAATGAAATACGCAGAGATAGAGGGAAATTACCTTGGAGAACTCATGAAGATACAGTAGAAGAAAAAATTGCAGAGAAAATAGTGATAGAGAGTATGAGTAGAAGATAGAATTGCGGAAATAAGAAGAAGAAAAGGAAGAGAATATAAAGGAGTTATATAAGGGAATAACTAAAAAGAACGGTTACAAAAGACGTGTCAAAATTTCAAAAGACTAAGTAACGGTTATGTTCTCACGATCATTTCTTCTTCGTAGAATTGACATGAGAAGAGGCAAGATGTAGGTACTGAATATCGCAAGATAATAGTTCACGAGTATCAGTTATAAAATGTTACGATGATAGAAGAAGCACAGAGAAGTATGAAGTTTTGCGAGGATGGAGTAATTTTGCGAGTATGAGTTGCGATGCTTCGTAACTTATGTACAGCTGTATAAAGTTTTACTATAAATAGGAGTTCAAATGTAAAATTCGGGAGGTTCTTTTAGTGAGTGTTAGAAAATATTTTAGGAAAGAGAATAGAGAAAGTTGTAACTATTCTAATTCCATTTAGATACTTCTTTGTGATCAATTGAGAACATTAATAAGAAAATTGTTATTCATCATCAAGAACTTCTTGAGTTTTTACTAATTCTATTGAGGGTGTAGTTGTAGGTTATTCTGCAACTACAGTTTGGCCACGCCAAACCGCGCCAAGGCATGCCATGCAAACGACATGCCAACCTTGCCGCGCCACCATGCTGGCCTTCCCTACGCGGCTACCCAAACGAAGGCGTGCGACAATCAACGGTCTCCCTTCAATCCCAGGAGCAAATCCTAGTCGTCTAAGGATACCAGACAACACATGGTAACCTTTGACCCAAAACCCTATTTTGGCCACGCCAAACCGCGCCAAGGCATTCCATGCCATCCTAGCCGCGCCACCATGCCATTCCAATGGCATGCCAACCTAGCCGTGCCACCATGCTGGCCTTACCTATGCGGCCACCAACAAACGAAAGCGTGAGACGATCAACAGATACCTTTCCTCTTAAGATGCAAAATCTCGATTGTCGAAGGTCACCAAGCTAGCAAGTCTCCCAAGCTCTACTTGGCAGGCAACAACAATATGCTACATGTTTTCCACAAAAACATTCGAGACATCAACACATATCACAAACTGGGGGATCCTCTTTGGGTATTGGTTTGGCGGTTTACAGCGTGCATCATGCACTACGCCCGTCATAAGGAAGTGTCATAAGGATGAGGCGGTTAGTAAATACAGGGAGTTAATTGTAAAACGTTCTTTTTATGGAATATCAATTCCATGCATTAACGGTTTTATGGAACATAAATTTCATGCGTTAACGGTTTTATGGAACATCAATTCCATGCGTTAACGTTACCACCTCCTCACATTTACTCACCCATTTTTTTCATCCCTTAATGAAACCAAAGTACGTTTCACTTTGACTTGTATAAATAGGTCTTACCTATTTCCACCGAACAACAAGTTCAGACAGGAGCATACAGCACTCAGAAAATACTTGCTAGCTTACCATTTGTTAGCTTTCCCACTTTTCTGATACAAGTCATAGTAACACAACTACTCTTCCAGAATAAACTATTCTGGTCTCATCACTTTCCTTGCTTCCCTCCACAAAACCAACCCATTCTCCTTCACTTTGTGACCGAAGAAAGTCCGGAACGGCTATTTCTTGGTTTAGGCTAGATTTGTACAGATTGATCTCTTGAATCTAAAGTACTATTTTGCAGTACATTATTTAGGGTTTAAATTCATTTCTCACCCACATACCCGAAATTACCAAAATCAGCAGAAACCATTTTCACCTATAAACAATTGGCGACCACGGTGGGAGATTGATCATTCGGTTACAATGTCAATTTTTGACCATCGATCTCATGCTTCGACCCAGACATCAAGATGGTAGAAGCATACGATCCACTCAGGGATCAACGACTCAGTTACCAGATGACCCGATTATCTGTCTTAACATAGCAAGGGATGACTAGGGACTTCCAAGAGGTTAAAAGAAAACAATCCGCTCAGGGATCGACGACTCATATCATGTGACTCATGGACGACTAGGGACTTTCCATAATCGGCGGTTTTTCCCACGAAAGTAAAGTCGGACTTGCACCTGACTCATTTATCATTAGAAAATCCAAAAAGCCGAGTAAGTCTTGCCTAGACAAAATATATTGGTTTACTATTTCAAGTTTTCACGGGAATGATAAAACCGATAGCCATGTTATGTTTCATCCCATGTCATCTACCAAATGCACGGTTCCATGGTTTTCCTGGGATGCCTGCAACACTTTCAATCATAACCAAGAAAATTCATTATTAAACGATTTATTCCTAAACAATTTCATTCCAAAAGAACGATCCAACACCATCAAGGTAGTATTTGTCTGTCAACCCCAAAATCTAGAAAATCAAAACCCTAAACCAGGCGTTTTCATTTGCCTTTAAAAAAAAAAACCTAAAAACAAGAAATTCAAAAAACAGAAATATATTCAAGGAAAGTTTTCCAACAACGGCTTGCTCCTCTTAGCAAAGGAATCCTTTGTGATCTGGAGATCCACCCTCTTTAACTTCATCTGCCTGCACAACTTCTTGAATTCCGCTTCCTGCTTCTTCACCATGTCTGCAAAAGGACCTTCGACTGCTTCGGCCAGTGACTTCTCAATCTCAGAGAAACCTTCAACGAACCAAGGGACATTGAATTCGAAGCCCACGCACATGTCACGATGGAACCTCCAGCTCGAAATTATATCCTCAGAAACCGTATGACAGTCACATTGCACATGTCATCAATCGAAGACAAAGCTTCCTCCACTCGCTTAACCAGCGTAAATCGACTAGTAATTTGCTTTGTTGTGGCAATATGACCATATCTTTCCCATATCTTGGTGTATAAAGCCGCATGTTTAGCTGGCACGCTAAATCCCCCGACCAACACATGACCCGGATGAGGGAAGAGGTATGGTGGGTCGAAAGAGGCGCCTGCAACTGAACCGACAACCGGCAAGAGACCCCTAACTACGATGGTGCCAGCAGTCCTTGGAGTACTCTCCACCACCTAAGCCATGGAAATATCTTCAGGATGATGAACTTCCATGTCCAAGTCACCAGCCGGCACAGTTTCCACAATTGGAGTTATGGCCACACCTTCACTCGGGCGGGTTTCCACTTCAAAGCCATCCTTAGGAACGGTTTCCTACTAGAATATCAAGACTTGGTTTTTGCTTCCAAAAAAAAAAGGAAGAAGAAGAAGAAGAAAGAGAGGAAGAGGAAAGAAATAAAGTGGAAGGCTCACTGAATCACTTCTGGACTCGCTGGAGGAAGATTCAACGCTGATACCAGAAGAACTATCCTCCCCATCGCTGGAATCCGAACTCTCTTCCTTCTCGGAATCCCCTTTACCATGGGTAGGCTCATCCTCGCCACTTTCCGTCTCAAGAGATGTTGTCTTTTGACTACGTGCAAGTTTAGTGAAGGCATTCACACTGCTAAGACCCTGGGAAAGGCACAAGAAAATACACACAGAAATGAGACAAAGACATATGTAATCTGACCGAACCAGGAAGAAAATTATACGTACTCGCATATTGGAAGAAATAATTGTCGGAAGAGCCATCAGATCCGACTGAAAACCACTAGCATGGCTTTTAGACCTTCGCTCCTTCGCTTGGGGACTGTCCGGGTCCAGACCGACGGATTTTCTTTTGGCCAAAGAAGTATCTCTCAACAACAGATGCTTTTCTAAACTCGCGGCGGAAGGCCTACCACGGGCGTTATCTACTTCGTTTTTCATAAATTCCTGGATGACAAGGAATTCAGTCTGCCAGAACATGTTATACTTGGAGGTAGTCGAAGGATTTCGTTCTGAAAGGAGGTTTTTTCCCGACACGAGAGCACTAGCATCAAGAACGGCCGCTAATGAGTCCTCTGGAGCTACTAGCTAACGAATGAGAGGGATCCCCTGGTCAAAACCCATATGCCGAGATTTCCTATCAATATTGTAAGAGACTTCCTGATACGATCCTCGAAAGAAAGACGGTATATAACCAGACATGCAACTTCGCATGAATACAACCTCGCCGACGCCCAGATTCCCTTCGTCAGAAAGCAAAGACATGTTTGGAGTAGAAGCAAAATTATTGACCTGAACTATGGATGTGCACATCGGAGCCCATTGATGAAAATTAGCGGAGCACGAATTATCGAGGAAATCAGCCAGGTTTGAGCCAGATCTTGGGCGCATATTCGACTAGCAAAGTATTCTCAAGCCACCCCAAGATGCGGGAAGCGAAGCCAATGGTTTAGGAGCATATTTTTGAAAATGCTTCCATAGCCACGCCTGAAGAAAAGCAACGTGAACATACGATTCCACTTTCATGTAACCATTTGAAGCACGCATGTCCATAGCCAGATGATCCAAGTGTGTGTACAGAGAACCGATAAACAAGCCGCCAATGGGGAGAACGACTCCTTTCGCCAATCTTATAGCAAAGTTGATGAGTTCCGGTCTTATCTCCTTCTTACCAAAACCATCATCGAGAACATCCCGGGATAACCAAAGAGCCAAGAATGCCGCGACGTGGAGTGTACTATTTTTTTGATCTGGTGCCAGCTCATCATGGAACCATTGAGACATCCACCAGACATAGAAACACTTCGTCTTGTTCTCTTTTCGAACAAACCCTTTCGACTTCGCAACCAGGGCGGTATGCATTTTTTCTTCATTATCTGACAGCTTGATGTTGAGGTTTCCTATCATGGGAAGATTCAACAGGATGGCACTTTCTAAAGATACAGTCATTTCTCCCCACCTGCATATGGCCGTTTGAGTATCTGGACACCACCTGGAGATGAAATCAACCAAGCCCGAGATGTCTTTCCTAATTTGAAGTGATACAGAAGCCGCGATAGCATCGATGATTTGCGCCTTGGTCAAACTAGCTCTCACACAATCTTGACTTATCATAAATTGTATCCATTTATCAAATGAACGCAATGGACTCACGGATATTTTGAAATCAATAAGATAGGCAGAATACTCTTTCCTATGAAGGCAGAACCGTATTACATTTTCGGGCAGAACCGACCGATCCCCTCCCTCACTCTCCGGACCGGTCAGAAGAATCGGCGCATGCTTAAGATGACTTCTCCTGGCAGAAACTATCGTGAAGAATTCATCAGCCACGTTTGGCTTGGAATTGCCAGCATCCTTCGGTACGGCATAAATTGTTGACATCCTAACAAAAAATTCTCTTACGATATTTTCGTCCTCCGAGATAACTACAATGGAACAGTATGAAGAGAGATTATTACGAAAAGTGCATCGAAATTATTTTGTCAGACAAAAGAGATCCGCCCTAGACGCGAGCCAGATTGTTTCAAGGTCATAATACGTATACGCAAAGAAATGGGGACTGACGTGCCCTGCATCACCGCCTCATGCCAAGGTCGTACACTGCAGCAGGAAATTCGCGCCCGACCAAGGAGGCACGTCCCACCATGGGTACCATACACACGGCCACACCAAGAAAATGAGTAAAACCTAGAAACTAGGTTTTTATGGGAAGGGAATGGAAGCTACTATCCCTTGCCTACTTCACACAACAAGTTGGGGCGGTCAACGTTGCTACGGTATTCACGCCTAAATACTACTATGAGCTCGTGCAAAACATACCTGCAACCAGGATTCACACCAACACAGAAGAACAATATTTTCTACAAGGTCATGAAAAAGTACACCTACAACTAGGGTTTTGCACCAACAAGGAAGCAAAAATAAAGCAAGTTAAAGAGGAAGTGCTGGAAGACATACCTAGTCCACTCGCCCGCTTCACCGTTATTACATAACAAGAGAAATATATATATATATATATATATATATATAATGGAGGCGTGAATTAAAGGGAGAGGCCGGCCCCCTTTTATAGACATGATGCTTGGGAGTTTGAATAAGGAAAGGACTTCATATTTGAGCCAAGTAAGGAAAAGAGGCAATTGGGACCGTTGTAGGATCAAAATATTATCACAACAATATTCTTGCGAAATAAACAACAGTTCTGCGATACATGTTTACGATACATCAATGATATTCTGCAATACATCTCAAATGACGTAAGGAATGACATATCGGATGAAAACGACAGAAACATGAGAAAGGCGTGACGTTTCTGCGATGAATCAATAAAACCTGCGAAAGATTAAGGCGGTGCAAACTGCGATGTATCGCAAGAACTTAGATCCGAAACTAAAGGGAATCTTAGCTGTAAGTGAGCTGTCATGAGATGTAATCCACTATGTAAATACCTATATAAAGGAAATGAATAGTTCCAGAGAGAGAGATGAATTTTTGAGTGCTAAGAAAGTTTTTAGGAGAGAGAAAATCTTATTAAGTGAATTGTATTCTTGATTACTGTAATTTTTTTAAGATCATATCAATAAAGTAGGTTCTTAATCTTCAAATTGTGTCATAAATTCTTGAGTTGGGTGTAGTGTGGGATTTCCTGCAACTACATTTTAGCGCCCAGAAAGAAGGGAGAATCAATTTGAGAAATTTCAAATTGCAATTTGAAGATTTGAAGAAATTATTAGAATTGAAGGAATGGCTAGGAGAAGAATAAATACATCAGAACCACCAACAACAGTGAGAAGAAGTAAAAGAATTGCAGGAGAAGGAACAGGTGAATTGGAAGAATCTTTAAGGATTAGATCAGGAAGAAGTAGAATGAGAAATGGAGCAGAAAATTCAATTTAACCACCAAATCAACAAACACAAGCACAAGATAGAAATGAGGATTATGATAGAGTAAGTGTGCATACTTGGAGGTCGAATTCGATAGAAGAGGCAGAAAATCAAGAAGAGGAAAGAAATCAAGAAGTGGATGGAAGAGCAATTCATTAAGGGCATGAAGTATTAGATGATTTGAGACAAAGGATACAAGAAGAAAGAAGATTAGAGGCAGAAGAACGTGCAAATCTTACAAGGCAAAATCATGAATTGAGAATGGAAAATTTGAGGTTGCAAAACAAAAGATCAAGAAGCAGCAGGAGATCAAGTTCAAGATCATATAGAGAAGAAACAAGACAAAATCACCATATACATAACATTGGCGAGAATTTGATAAATGATCGTTATATTCCATGCGGTGAAACTTTGGATATTAGACATAATCAAGATGAGAGAGAAAATCAAGAAGAAAGAAGGAGAATGTTATGTGATGAAGAGATCCGAAGAAATCGCAGGATCATTGAAGATGATATTGAGAGGCATTATGTTGAGCAAGTACATTTAGCGGGAGAAAGAGAGAGATTGCGAGCTGAAGTAGAAGAACAAGAAATTCAAGCAGCTTTGCGTCAGAATAATCATGATAATCGAGAAAGACGACGTATACAAAATCGTAATAATGATAATCTAAATGAGGAATATGAGAGGATTCGCAGAGATATAGAAAGGCAACGAAGAGAAACAGTAAGGGATGAGGAAATCCGCAGAAAAGAAAATGAAAGGAAAATTAATTTGCAAATTCAAGAAGGAGAAAATCGAGGAAGAAGGCAAAATCAAGATGTCGAAGAAGAAGCGCGAAATATCGCAAGATAAGAAAGGCATGAACGTAGACGAAGAGAGGCTGTGTTGAAAAATCCCATGGAGCAAAATTCTGATAGGAATGAACAAATCTTGCGAGAATTAGCAGAAATGAGAGGAATGATAAATAACAGAAGAAAAGGAGGAAGAAGACAACTTGATGAGGCAATCGAAGAAGCTGCGAAAACTCCATTTACTCAAGAGGTACAATTAGGAGGGATACCTCCAAAATGCAATTTGCCGGTGTTGACCATTATTTTTGATGGGACTACATGTGCCGTCCAACATATCAAAGCCTATATTCGATGCATGCTACAATGGGAGAACCATGATGTCGTTTTATGCAAATACTTTGCATCAAGTTTAACTGGCGAAGCATTGAAGTGGTTTGAAAGTCTCCCCAAGAATACAATAACTTCGTTCATGCACTTACAAACTACCTTTTTAGGAGCATACATAAGTAATAACTCTACACGACCTGGAATTGAAGATGTGTTTGTATTGAAGCAGAGAGTTTCCGAGAGTTTAAAGCAATTAACGATAAGATGGAGGACAATGTGTAGTGAAATGGCTGGAAGAGTAGATGAAAGATATCTCATTTTATCCTTCATAAATGCTATGTTTGCGACAAATCTATTATACATCCAGGTATTCAGAGTTAAAAACACAATCACTATGACAGAACTGCGAGAATTACAAGAAGAGTATATCGCTTTGGAGGAAAAACAAAATGAGATGGAGTCATATCCAATTCTCGCAGGCACAATTTCATCCGCAGCAAATGGAAGTTTATTACCAAGGATGATTAATACAGTAGAAAGTACCTCCCAAAATCAGCGAGAGAAAATGGAGATTGATAATCAATGTAAGATAGTAGCAATGGGGAGTAGAGATCAAGAGGAATTGGAAAAGGAGAGAAATTTCTATAATCGCAATAACAATAATAAGGTACCAAGGTTTGATCAACCGCAGGAGACTTATGGTGGACATAGGCAGAATTATTCAAGAGATCAAAGAGGTCAAAAGATTATATGGGAAGATGTCAAATTGCCACCTCTAAATACCAGTATAGACAAGATTTGGGAAGCGATTATTTTGATGGAGAATATACCCTTACCCTGGAACATGGGTAAAGAACCACATCCTAACAACCAAAATCAAGAGTTCTGTCCTTATCATCATTTTCATGGCCATTCTGTGAATAATTGTAGAAATGTAAAAAGAATTATTCTGCGAATGATTGAACAAGGGAAGTTAAATCATTTTCTAGCGAGATATCCACAACCCCAACAATTGCCGCAAGCACCAGAAATTCGTAGAGTCAATGTTGCGAAAGACGCAGAAACATTTGTCATTGAAGTAGGAGCTACAGCAAAAAAAATATTTTGCAATTCAATTGTACATTCGCAGAAAACAATAGAAGATTTCCATAATAATGTGCTAAGTAGAGTATTTGCGAGGGATATAGAGGGAAGAGAGGTGATGAATATTGCGAAGATTTATCCGTTGAAGAATGGCAGAAACAAGTTATTTCTTTTACTGCACAAGAAATACCAGAGCCAGGGAAGATGCATGACAACCCGTTGGTGGTAAAGTTAGAGATAAATCCAAAGTACAGAGAGGGAGAAGAAGATGATGGTGACGCAGCAAGTGATTCTTGGGCAATATGTAAGGTTTTAATTGATACTGGTAGCTCGGTAGACATCTTATTTTATCATACCTACCGTACAATGGGTGGAAGAGATGATGAATTAATCCCCTCAACTTACAAGATCTATGGTTTTAATGGCACTGCAAATAAGCCAAAAGGAGAAATCACTATGGAAATCCCATTGAACAAGATATCTTCAAAAATTAAGTTCTGTGTAGTGGATATAGAATCTCCTTATAATGCCTTAATTGGAAGACCATGGCTCCATGGAATCTTGGGCATAGCATCCACATATCATCAATGCATAAAGTTTCGGCATCCTCATGGTATTGGGATAATTAAAGGTGATTGGTTTGAAGGGAAAAAATGTTATGAAGTTGACATTAATACTTGCGAAGAAAGAAATTCCAGAAATCGTAATTGGCAACATAGCATGAAGCAAATTCAGAGAGCAGAGAAATTAATGGTGGACAGTATAGAGTTGCGGGGAAATGATATATCACAAGAATAGTTTGTGCCAAAAGAATCAATGGTGATTAATCGCGCAAAAGATGGGAAAAAAATTGAAATCTTCATTTCTCGTAAGAAAGTAAACAAATAACAGAGTGTTGCGAATAATCATTCATCACAGAAGAAAAGAAGTGCAGCAATGTCATGCTGCGAACAGTTGAAGAACAAAAATAGTAAGAAATATGCAAACAGAATATTAAAAGAAAAACTTTTCTCAAAAATAAGAATTTTTCTATTGAAAGAAAAAGATGATGATTTCAAATCATATAAGAATTTTTAATGCAAATGCATAAGACGGGCGCAAATCGCCTAAAAACATATAAGAATGGGACTAACTTTTATGGCGTACACCTTAGTTCGCGGATTCTATTCCGTAAGAGGCAATGACCTTAAAGTACGTCATAAGGGGGGTATTTCTTTGCATGACTATGGGAAAGGCTATACTGCTACTGGAACCTAGTCATGGAGATTTGAGATTATAGAAAATCCATCCAGGAGAGATAACTTGGATTCCCAACTATATAAGGTTATACCCTGGTTGGGCGCCCGAGAGTTTCTCCTAAGGAATGCAAAGTATGATCAAGGCGCCGAGGTACACGGTTGAGCTATGGGTGCCCTGGACGGATGAACCTACCCTGGCCATCCATGGAAAGTTTTGACTTACGATGTTTTCGGCCCAAAGAAAACCCCACTAGGGTGTAGTCTCGTAACTATAATCCATATAGGCATAAAGGATAAGAGGCTACGAAAACAACTGGTTGTTTCTTGAACCGGATGGGAGGATCTAGTCTTGTATGGAAGAAATACATCTCCTTGAAGGGGAAACCAGGGGGAGACATAAGGGCGATACCCTCCATTAGGGAGTTGTGTATCAAAAAATACGGCAATGTCATGGGACTTTATATTCGCAAGAGTATTCAGGACCGTCATATTGTCGCGTGACACAGACAGCAATGTCATGGGACCTTATATTCGCAAGAATATTTAGGCCCATCATATTGCCGCATAATAGGCCAAAAAGCCAAAAAAGAAATGTTAAGATGAGATCAATGGGTTTTTGCGATAAGAATAAAAGACGAGATAAATGAAATCAATGATAAGAGGATATAAATCGCAAAATCATCCTGCGATTTCATCGAAAAGACGCCAATGTCATGAGTCTTAAAAATCAAAGAGAGATTAATCTCGCAAGATGGCTTAGACTTGTCATATTGTCGCATAGATCAAAATAAATGATAAGACAAGATCAATGGATTATTACATATGAAAGTAAGAATGTCCTGCGATCTTGTCGCATAAAAGTGGCATAATAAGACCTTTAACTAGGAAGGCAAAATAAGACCACAAGGGAGATTATATTTGCGAAGCATATAACAGATTTTTTTTTGCAGCATTATTTGCGATAATTCATTTATCATATTGCAGATTAATAACAAGGGGCAAGTATGGGAATGATGCATAGAATGGTAAATATTGTTATTCATCATTATATGATAAGTTCATATAAATAACAAACAGATGAAGAAAAAAATAATTTATATATTGAAAGATATTAGGAGCTGCAGATAATTCGCAGAATATTACAAGTTGTCGCAGATAATTGTCGCAAGAAAGAAAGAGAAAAATACAGGAGAAAATCAAAAAGAAAAAACAGAGCTATTTATCTCCATCATTATCTTCATCTTCGTCTTCACTATATTCATAATTAGGTCCTTCCTCATCTTCGCTTTCATGTTCATTTGTATCAGCCTCACTATCAGAAATAAGGATACAGACTAAGAGGAAGATCGTTATCTTTGCAAACTTTCTCAATAGCATTATTGTGAATGGTGAGAAGATTATTACGCAAGTTTGAGTTGGATATCTTTATTTTATCTCGCAGTCTTGAGATTTTTTCATTACGGGAAGCAAGATTTTTCGCAAGACCACTTTTTTCTTCTTCAAGTTCTGCTATCCTTTTGGAATATCTTCCTTCAGATTCTGCGATGATACAACAATAAATTAGAAACTGGTTGGGAATCTACAAAAAATGCAAAGATATTAGAGGAACAATAAATAACCTTCTCTTTCATGGATCATTTCTTGTATCAATGTTGCTTGCTCGGTATGAAGACTGACATCTATCGCTAAGTTTTTCCTAGCATTATCGAGAATTGTCGCGACCCATGCGAATTCATCATCACTTTGAATGAGAAGATGGGAACGGATTTTTTTTTCTCTTTTAAGAAGTTTAAAGTTTTCATCCTTAAGTCTATCTCTCTCAAGTTCAGTATCAATAAGGGTATTGCAAAATTTTGATAAAGCTTCAGCGCCTTGAAGAGTAATGCGTTCTTTATCCTTCTCAAGTTCATTCTTCTTGGCTTTTAAGACTTTGATTTCTTCTCTAAATTCATCTCTGCAAGTCTTTAAACTATTGGATGTACTCAAGACAGATCTATAATCCATTCTCATAAGGGAGATATGATATTTAAGCTCATCAATGGACAAAGTATTAATTTTTTTCATCTGAATAATTATTTAAAGCGTCATTAAGACGCTCAAGAAGAGTGGTTTCATCTATGGGTTCATCAAAAGAATTAAGAATGATGGCTTCATCAGTAAGATTATAGGCATCTGCAAAATGGTTGCCCAAATAAGCTCATAAAAAAAGGGGGGGGGAGACTTATACCAATAACTTGCTTGCAGAATTTCTCCTTATCAACTAATTTCTGTTGAAGAACTTGAATTTCTACTTCAAGCGATTTATTTTTATTAAGAAGCTCAGTATTTCCAGCTACTTCCAACTGTTTACATTTTTCGCGAAGAATGGAGATTTCAGCTTCGTATTGCTTATTTTTCTCGAGAAGTTTCGCAGATTCAGATTGTGAATCAGTAAGCCTTTTCTGCGATGATGATAATCTATTTTCTATTTCTGAAGCAACAGAAAAAGAAGCTCTAGCAGTCTATGATAGAAAAGAGAAAATGAGTAAGATAAGTAAAAGATCTTTGATACTTATGACAAATGTAAAGTTTACTACAAGAAAAATGAAGGAAAGGGGCATACCAACGAAGCTAGCGCATGAAGAAAACCTGGGTTAATAAATCTTGAAACTCCTTTAAGATCTTTATTATTAGTCAAGATCGAAGCGTCGTAGATTTTTGAGAGGTAGTCGCAAGTACGAGTAATATCATCATCTCCAAAACCTTGTAGGGGATTTCTAAAAATGTTTGACAATTGATCCATTGGAGTCTCAGGTTGAGAAAGACCCATCGCAGACCTAATTCTTGCGGAAGAGATATGCATTGAAGGGCCCACAGAGGCATCATTATTAATTCCACTATTTTTTTCAATTTCATTATCTTTCTCAGCGATAGTAGAAGTCTCTTTGAGTTGAGAATTCTCAGAAGGAAGTGGTTGAGTTTTTCTTATCTTCTTTGGAGGACCGTCAATGATTTGATTTTTATTACAGCGAGGAGAAGCACCAGAACTTTCATTTGGAGTTGCTATTCTTTTGCCTTTATCTTTGGCTTCAACCACCGCGACAAATGGTATTTCCTTGAAAACAATCACATATAAAGATAAGAAATAGGGGCAACAATATATTGTTAAAGGTTATAGAAGATTGTTTCTTACTTCATCTGTGAAGGTTTTCAAAATTTGAAGGAGATTGGGATTCCCAGTATTGACATAATTAAGCTTCATTCTTTCAATCTGATAAAAGATATCTCAATATAAATCAATAAGAATGATACATTTATCAAAATTTATGAATAGTGATAAATTCTGCGAAATATACCTCAGAATTCCTTTCAGGCCAGTTAAAAACCCAAGGACAATACGCTGTAAGATTCGCAGGACTCGCATGAAGATCGAGAGCGCTAGAAATATATGAACCTTCAAGGAGGAGAGGAAATTTACACCACTTATCATCTTTTGAGAAGCGTGGACCTTGGTTTTTACTTGAATGATAATCTATATCTTGCATAAGAAGTTTATCCTTCGCAACCTTTTTATTCCTATTCAAGCGAACAGCCCAACATGTGCTATCTTTCTTCATGGGAATCACTTGATAATTCGCAAAGAAATTCTCCACGGTATATTTCGCTGGAATAATTGGGATATCTTTAAAATCAGGATGTTTTGCAGATTCAGGATAGCGAGATCCTTTACCAGCTCCACGAGAGGCATATTCGAGAATGAGACGAATACAATCTCCACTTAATTGGAAGATTGCTCGTGAAAATTTAACATCAGAAATAATTTCATAAAAAAGAGGGAGATCTGGGTTATAAAGAGGTATAGGAAGGCCAGCTTCTAATTGACCTAGAGAAATAAGGATTTTCCCATTAGAAGAAGGAAATTCTGAAACTAGATCAATGGAGAGATCAGTGTCTGAAGATTGACCAGGGATCTCAGAAAGTGTGAAACCTAAGGTTTGGAACTTATGTTGGTGTTTTTGGAAAGTAGGTTGACCTAATTTTTTAGCAGGAGCCATTTTTTAGTATGGGAATGATGGTTAAGATGAAGAAGAATAAAGAAACAAGATTGAAACAATAGTAGATCCGGAATTTGCGGAAGAAGATGAAGAACAGAAGAGTTGCAGAGAAAAAGTAAAAGAGAAAGTAAAAAGAAGAGGAGAGATTAGCGAAGAAGATATTTATAAGAGAAGAAGATTCTCAAAAACATCAGTGCATTTAATGAAGAAAAGAGGTGAATGGTCAGAATTCAACGGTTGAAAACAGATGAGTCAAGGAATAAATGAGAGAAGAAACACGCGTAGAATATCTAGCGATGGATGCAGAGACGTGTCAAAGTGAAGGTAGTGTGAAAAGATAGGGAGTTGCGGCAAATCAAGAGATTTAAATTCTCATGATCTTTACCTTATTCACAGAAAAGATATGAGAAGAGGAAAGATGTAGGATCAAAATATTATCACAACAATATTCTTGCGAAATAAACAACAGTTCTGCGATACATATTTACGATACATCAATGATATTCTGCAATACATCTCAAATGACGTAATGAATGACATATCGGATGAAAACGACAGAAACATGAGAAAGGCGTGACGTTTCTACGATGAATCAATAAAACATGCGAAAGATTAAGGCGGTGCAAACTGCGATGTATCACAAGAACTTAGATCCGAAACTAAAGGGAATCTTAGTTGTAAGTGAGCTGTCATGAGATGTAATCCACTATGTAAATACCTATATAAAGGAAATGAATAGTTCCAGAGAGAGATGAATTTTTGAGTGCTAAGAAAGTTTTTAAGAGAGAGAAAATCTTATTAAGTGAATTGTATTCTTGATTACTGTAATTTTTTTAAGATCATATCAATAAATTAGGTTCTTAATCTTCAAATTGTGTCATAAATTCTTGAGTTGGGTGTAGTGTGGGATTTCCTGCAACTACAACCGTGAAGACAAATCACCAAGCCAACTGCGCCATGCCTTAGACCCACCACACCGAGTTGGCCGTACACGCCTCGCCTCTCCGAATTGCGCCTTGCCATGTCCGCACCAAGCCAAGCCGTCAGCTCCATTGTCGCGGCCCCATCATGCCAAGCCGCCTATGTCGTGACTTGCCGAGCCAGCACCAACAACTCTCAAAGCCAACATCATGAGGCTCCCTGACCCAGTCAAGATGATGAGTAGCCAGACTGAACTCAAGATTTCCCATCTCACCACTTCATGGTCAACACCACAAAAAGAATCTACGCAAAGCTGCCCAAACACAAGGATCCCAGATTCTCCATGCTTCCCGAAAAAAGAGGTTAGACGGATTTTCCTGACCATCTTGCATGATTTACATTTCAATTTTGTCCCCGTCTGTCACCAACATATGTTTAACTCGCAATAAGGCACCTGTTCCGAGCTAAGCAGTGTACTTAATATTGATGGTGGTTTTTAGCTTAGGGGTAAAATTGTAAAACCCTAGCCAGACAGTGACGTCACAGAACTTGAGTAATAATGTCCAAACCAAGCACATTTATTGAACCCTTTAATTTGTCTGCGATAAAATTACCAAGGTACCTTTTTTTTTAATTAATTACTAATTAGGGTTTCGACAGGCCAAAACCCTAATTCCCACGCCACATGTGCCAATGGAAAACCATGTCAGCCACACCTACCGCGCCAAGGCATGCCAACCATGCTAGTCACACCCATGTGCCAATAGCAGACCATGCCAGCCACACCTACCAAGCCAAGGCATGCCATGCCAACGACATGCAAACCTAGCCGTGCCCCATGCTGTCCTTCCCTACGCGGCTACCCAAATGAAGGTGTGCGACAATCAACGGTCGCCCTACAATCCCATGAGAAAATCCTAGCCATACAAGGTTACCAGACAACACTTGGTAAACTTTGGCCTGAAACCCTAAGTTTGTCCATGCCAAACCGCGCCAAGGCATGCCATGCCAACGACATGCCAACCTAGCCTCGCTACCATGTTGTCCTTCCCTACGCGCCTACCCAAACGAAGGCGTGCGATAATCAACGGTCGCCTTTCAATCCCAGGAGCAAATCCTAGCCGTCTAAGGTTACCAGACAACACATTGCAACCTTTGACCCAACACCCTAGTTTGGTCACGCCAAACCGCGCCAAGGCATGCCAACTTAGCCGCGCCACCATGCCACGTCAATGGCATGCCAACCTAGCCGCTCCACCATGCCGGCCTTCCCTATGTGGCCACCAACAAACGAAAGTGTGCGATGATCAACGAATACCTTTCCTCTTAAGATGCAAAATCTCGACTGTCGAAGGTAACCAAGCTAGCAAGTATCCCAAGCTCGACTTGCCAGGCAAAAATAATATGCAATATGTTTTCCACAAAAATAGTCGAGACATCAACACATATCACAAACTGGGGGATCCTCTTTGGGTATTGGTTTTGCGGTTTACTGCATGCGGCGAACACTACGCCCGTCATAAGGAAGTGTCATGAGGATGAGGTGGTTAGTATATACAGGGAGTTAATGGTGAAACGTTCTTTTTATGGAACATCAATTCCATGCGTTAACGGTTTATGGAACATCAATTCCATGCGTTAACGTTACCACCTCCTCCCATTTACTCACCATTTTTTCATCCCTTAATGAGACTAGAGTATGTTTCACTTTGACTTGTATAAATAGGTCTTACCTATT
This sequence comes from Papaver bracteatum, assembly GCA_023529315.1. NCBI lineage: Eukaryota > Viridiplantae > Streptophyta > Magnoliopsida > Ranunculales > Papaveraceae > Papaver > Papaver bracteatum. The sequence goes on along the minus strand of JAJJWX010003027.1, from coordinate 78,772 downwards.
TCCACCGAACAACAAGTTCAGTCAGGAGTATACAACACTCAGAAAATACTTGCTAGCTTACCATTTGTTAGCTTTCCCACTTTTCTGATATAAGTCGTAGTAACACAACTACTCTTCCAGAATTAACTATTCTGGTCTCATCACTTTCCTTTCTTCCCTTCCCAAAACCAACCCATTCTCCTTCACTTTGTGATCGAAGCAAGTACGGAATGGCCATTTATTGGTTTAAGCTGGATTTGTACAGATTTATCTCTCGAATCTAAAGTACTCCCTTGCAGTACATTATTTAGGGTTTAAATTCGTTTCTCACCTAGATACCCGAAATTACCAAAATCAGCAGAAACCATTTTCACCCACAAACAACAATATAAGCTCTTCAAGCAGTATTGTGATAAAAAGAGTTTTCAGCGAAGGAAAAGGGAATGTAGGGTTACAAAACCTTTATGTATAGTAAAAAGAATTCGCGTACGATCACTTCATAACCCTAACTTTGAGACAAAGCAATCAATATTCACCGTTAGATGAAAAAACTGATTTAAGATTCAAACTAACCTTGCACCGTTAGATGATTTTAGCTTGTTACACACAAATTAAATATACTTTCATTTAGATATGGGAAACCGTACTTAAACGTGTATATTAAGTTGGCTCAATAACAGTTAACCGAAGTTAACCATACGAACACTTTTGTATTGGCCATTGAAAAGACGAGGGTACCCAAATATATTTCAATCTAAAACTTTTCCACATATAAGTCCTTTCTCCGAAAGTGATTGTCTATGAACTGAGTCGAGACAATACAACTAATCGGTTCACACTTTGTGTGATTGACTATGCATACAAGATCGAGAAAATACAACAACGAAGTATGTTTACTTGATAATAGGTTCGGACTTAACCAAACAAAATAGGATTGCTATCAACTAAATAGGAATTAACGTTTGTGTATTTTACTTCTGATTATAATAAATAATTATAATTGCGGAAATAGAAAAGTAAAAGGCACAACAAGATTTTGTTAACGAGGAAACCACAAATGCAAAAAACCTCGGGACCTAGTCCAGAATTGAATACTCTCAGAATTAAGCCGCTATACAAAATCTAAACCAACTTCGTATAGTTTAGACCAAGCAACTAAACCTATAGTTCACCTAGTTCCCTAAGTATCCATGCGCCTCCAGCTTGTAATAAGTCACGCACTTGGAACAATTCATTTGGTTCGTATTCCAAACAGTAAAGGAACAACAAATCTATTCGGTAACAACTATTTTCAAACAAAGTGATATGAGTTTAACAAAAGACTCTTCCGTTTGTCCCAATAAACTCCTTTGTCAAGTTCTTAGATTTATCTATTAGAAAACTACCAAACTAATTGTCTAGATTATGCAATCAACACTCTTAATCACAAATAATTGTATTGATGCCGATCTACTCAACTAATCAATCAAGATTATCACAAAAATAAACCGATTATAGTTGGATCCCCAGCCGATCAAGTTTTGTGCACACCAAAGATTATGAACTCAAATAAGAAATCTTATTTGTCTTCAAATCTACTTAGATCTTCAATAAACACCTGCACACAAACAACTTGAATCTCTTGTGATCAATCACACACAGAACGGACTCTGTTAACAATGGATTATCACAAGACGTCTTTAGATCTACAAACAGTTCTAAAGATCCCCGTCGATACTTCGATCTAGTTTGAGTGAGTCTTATATCAGAAGAGAAGATCTCAAGCATAAACAAACTAGGTGCAATTAAAGTTCAACAACCGTTAGTAAACTGAATTATCTAGTTTCCCACCAATGGTACTCGTAGAGCTTCCCAATCCTAAAGAATTCTTTAAAACGAGCGGTCGTAAGAGATTTCGCCTAATTAGGGTACTTTCCTCTCTGAATAGACGGCTCCACCAGTAACAACACAACTAGGTAGTTTTGTTGTCTCTCAGGATTAGTTTACTTGAAATGCAAACTTCAATATTTATAGACCAATGAAGTTTGGACACCAAGGAATTTCCAAAACCGGATATTCTCAAAGATATGCAATAAAGTCTAAATCGGTTTTCATAATTCCAGGAAATGCACTGTCCAAATATTGACCGAAATCTCAAAATAAAATCTCCAATTAGTAAATGCACATTAATAATTTTGTTTTCTAAAAATAAGCATTTAATTGTTGGAAATGAAAAGCATATAAAAACTAAAAACCTTGAATAAAAGATTCTCAATTTATTTCGATCCGGGATTCTCCTTTAGCTATTAAGAGCTAGCACTATGGTGCTAGCTATCCCTTCCCTATCCCTCAAATAAAGGGAAGGGATAACACATGAAAGGCAAGCTTGCTATGGTGCTCTGCTATCCCTTCCCTACACTAGACGCGTACTCAGTACCCGTATGAATAGTGCCAAACGGGTACTCAGTACGTGTATTATTTTTTTCGTTTTTTTTTTATGGGAAAATATTTATCTAGGTAAAAAAAACAATTAGAGTAAAAAAATTTATATCAAATAGGTAAAAAAAAACGAGTTTTAGTAAAAAAAATAAGTGAAAAAGGGAAGTGTTAGGGTGAAAGTTTAAAAACCAGAAAAAGAATACGGGTACTCAGTACTCGTAAAGTGAAAAAGCAAACACGTACGATTTCCCTTCCCTACAAGGCTGAACACATCTGTTCAGCCTTGTAGGGATGGTGGTGTGTATCCCTAATCGTGTAGGGATATGGGAGACCATAGTGGTTGCTTTTTTGGGATTTTGAGTGAAATGGAGGGATAGGGAAGGGATAACCCCTCCCATAGTGCTAGCTCTAAGGAATATCTTTGAACAATAAAAGATAAGATTTACCGCACATGTTCAAAGTATGTCGACATCTTTACTTTGTAAATCCTTTTTCATATTTACAATCTTGGAACTGATTTGCCACACTTCCAAACAAGTTTAGAATTGGTTCATCTGACTTTCAAGAACTATGTGATTGATTATCCTATCAAATCACCAATCATGAGTTTCACGGTTCTACCAAAACAAGTTTCGGCTCTACCTCCATGTGGGTACTAAGATTAGTCACGCTAGTTACCAAAAATTTGGTTGACTAGGTACTAGGATCGGTTACCACATATTTATGGTATAAACATGTATTCGGTTGCATAAGTCATATATGATCGTTTCCCCAAGTACTAAAAACTTGGTGTACCTCTTACAAGGATCGATTCCCTCTTATGATCGGTTGCACCTCTTGCTAGGATCGGTTCCCCAATGTCTAGAGTTGGTCATAACAATTATAATAAATCGATCATACCATCTCAGGTGATTACTTAAGATCGGTTTCACTAATAAAAGTCATACTAATACAAAAGTCACGCATTGTGAATAGATTTACCAAGATACATAAACAAGTTATGAGAGTGGTTATACTAAACACACATATTGGTAATCCAAAGATTTGTATTGAAGAACAATACCAATAAGCCTAGCGATTTCCCTTTCAATTCATAAAACAAGTTTATGAATGTACTTCCATTAAACGAATGTAAAACATTGTTTCCTAGGGAAAAATCTTCACCCCATACCCATACATAATCACAATAGCATTTATACGATTATGTCGATGTATTATATACGAAGTTCAAAAGATAGACGTTATACTTCGTATTGTAATTCCTTAATACTATGTCTAACTAGAGTACAATCATTCATAACTTTGCAGTTATGTTTTCAATATGCACGACTTGAAAGATACATTAGGAATGAAATAGTTCAAGTCAAATATTACTAACCTCAAGTGTAAGGATGATGTCGTCGTTGTATCTCTTTACTTCTTCATATTCCTCAAGTCTTCACGTAATACTTGTAAGTGTCATATCCTAGTAACTTTCTATCTAACCTATACGAAGTTGACGTTAGTAAATAATCAAGCGACTCTTTAAATGAGTTTTAGTTCACTAAAATATGACAACCAAACTTGACATATCAATGCTTGGTGGGTTCAACCGAGCTATGCTCTAACAACCATGTTTAACTTAACACTTCTAGAACAAATGATAATCAAATGAATCTAATTGTGTTACTTATAGAGTTGTTGAATTGTTTATATTCTCATAGAAGTTTACAAGAGACAATTGAAGCAAAATCGGATTGATTCAAAAGAATTAGTTCATGAACATTTTAGCCACGGTTTGCAAAGATTGCATTTCTTAATATATAAATGTATTTGTTCATGAGTATGAAATCATACTTAACCGATTTTAGAACTTAACCACATAAGTTTGCAATAGGGTACGCAAACTTAAGTTTTAGACTTGATATTTTCCGACAATTCGCAAATGGGTACGCATATTTTTGTTCCAGACCAAATTCAGGTGAAACAGTTTGGAAACGGGTATGCAAACTTAGTTCCCGGACTTTGACAGTTAAAACCGTTCACATACGGATATGCATACTTGGTTCCCGGACCTGAATCATTCTTACAACAGTTTGCATACGGGTATCCATACTGTGTTATATCCAGGCCATAATTAATTTTTCTAAACTCCTATTTCAATCATTGAAACATTCTAAGAAGACAACAATAGCTGCCTCACACAAACTATTAGCTCATAAGCAATTTTCAAGTGATCGGATGATCAATACGAAACATTCCGAGTCTACATCAAATGACCGTCTCGCACAAATCATATAAGATGTTACAAGGCGATTTTCACATGATCATCTTCTGACTTTCGTCAATAATAATGATGAACATAGTTAAAGAAAAAAGCTTTCCAATACATATTTCGAGAAAGATATAAACGAGTTAAACTCAGCTAGAAATATCAAATTTGTATAATGTAAAGTCTATATAGATATGCAACTTAGTCTCAATAGGAGATAAAATAGAATAGATCTCTGAGTGATAGATGAGTTTAATTCTCCACATACCATTTGTTGATGAAGTTCCTCCAAGATCCTCTTAGTATATCTTCGTCTTCAATCGATGAACGCCATTAAGTATAAAGCTCAACTACACATTTTATCCTAATCCAAGACATAGCTATAAGTAGACTAGAAATAAAGACTTATAGTTTTGACAAATAAACTTGACAAACAAGCTTGAGATAGCAGCACTTGCGAGTTCGACCGAGAAGTGCTCTAACATAAACATCACCCTCGAATACTGAAGATCGACGGAGACACTTGGAAACTTCTTTTATCAGGTATGTGAAGACTGGGCCATTTTATTTTACTCACTATCTTACCATTATATTTGTTGAGACCATGTTGTATGACTTCTAGTAGAATTACAAAGAATAAATTTTGAGCTAAGCTTGTCTTAGTGAAAATCTTGAAATATGATTCAAGCATAGATGCTCAAAGGTTCTTAACAATAATAGTTCGAGATAATTTATTGTTCGAGAATTAATTTGTAGATCAATTGAAAATTTCCCATATAAGTGTTTTATTATTTCAGGATGTTTCAAGCATCATAATAGATAAATTCATGAACTTATGATATTTCTACTCAGGGTAGGTTGGAAAACCAGTTTGCAAACCATAGATATCTAATTTCAGAAATACATGGGAAGGTTAGTGAACCAGTTCGTAACCGCAGGTTCAGTTGGGAATAGTTCACGAACCTCGGTGAACAGAATTATTGGTGTTGGTATAAAAGGCTTAAGGTTGGCGAACCCAGTTTGCAAACTGTGTCCATCTGAGTTCATAAAACAAGTATGGTTGGTGAACCCAGTTCGTGAACAGTGTAAATCTGAATTCTCTTCCGAGTAGGGTTGGAGAAACCGGTTCAGGAACCGTAGCTCCCTGACTCGTGAACTTTATCCATACGGTTCACGAACCGTTTCACCAACGGTCCTGGTAGAGTTTAGCAGATGCTAAAAGACTTATTTTTTAAATATGTTTAGCATTGCTATGACTCTCTGAAACACTTCTAAGACTTCATTGATCACTAAAACACTTATGTGTATGTATCATGATTGAACTCTTGGGTGTTTAAATGAAATCATCTTGCTTATAGTTCGAAGGAATATTTTCCAAATCAAAACGGTCATTATATACGGTTCCATAACCGGACAGATGTCTATATTCTTTCATTGTATTTTCAAGATTAATTCTCACATGTTTTAGTTGAAACCCTTATTAGAATTTCATCCAAACAGAGAAAGTGTTTGCTTAATTCTCCAGTCATCTTAGGTTGAATTCTAAGAAACCCCCAGTCTTGAAAATGTATAAGTAGAATTGCACTTTCAACTTATAAATTCAATCCCTGACACCTTGTATCCTAGTTGATAACTAAAGTCGTCCTCTATGAACCCATATTTCCTTTGAGAAACATAATTAGGTTTACGACTAAAACACTTGGCTTTGGGTATTCGTGAAGCCATGTGTGACTATCTTTACCTTGATAGTTCTTGATCCCTATCTTTCTTTTATGTTATCAAGGTTCTCATAATCTCATTCGGGAAATATAGATATAAATCACAAAGTTATCTTCATCTCAGACTTTGTGATTCCTCATGATAGATATCTGAAAGTTGATGTTAACTGATTTCTTGAGGATTATTCTTGAGAGGTGGTAAAAGATCCAGGTTTCTCATCTTAGTGAGTTCAAGTGTTCCGGATTGTGACGTTTGTTAGTTTTGTCTATTTGAAACAAAATTTTAAGCCTTGATCTTTGATCTAAAGGGAAATCAAGTAGGCTTATCTTGTAGAGGAAGAATGGTATAAATAGTCCTCACTGAGGTTGAAGCAACTCTTCGGATGTAAAGGAATCCAACTAAGGGAATCAATTACATGAAACTTGCGAGGTTCAAGAGATGTACGGAGAGCGACTGTAACTGAATCACTTGTAGGGTGGACTCGGTCTCAACTACATTCCATTTCGAAGTATGATAGTAGGTTAGTATCTGTAGCGGCTTAGTACAGTTTGGTTTCAGACCCAAATAAGGTCCTGGGGTTTTTCCGCAGTTGTGGTTTCCTCATTAACAAAATTCTTGTGTGTGTGTGCGCGCATGCGCGCGTTTACACAGGTTCTTACTCCTATCAAAATGAAAAAGTTGGTGGTATACTTGGTATCCTCGCGTTTTCATCTTCATAGAGATATTTATTTGTTGAAAAGGGAACTTGTTGAGTTTGAAACAAGGAATAACTCTCAACAAATAAGCTTTGAAAAAAAAGGAAGGTGCACATCTCTTTCAAGAAAAACACCCGAGGCTGATCTAACTAGTGCTATTTATAAAATTAAGAGATTGGAAGAACAAAATTTGAATTTGAAAAAGTTCAATGATAGCTCAAGCAATTTATCCTCAATGATAGAAGCAAGTATAAATTATCGTGATACACGAGGGTTGGGCTATAAGGAATTAGGTGCTTCGAATATTAACAAAGAGGTAAAGTTTTAAATTCTTCTCCACTAGAGGCTTCTAATGATGTCAAAATTCTTCTGAATCTTGTAATAGATAAAAACTTAGCAAGCCTAAGAATCATGTCTAGCTAAACTCCTCAAGTGCAACTTTCAAATAAATCATCCCTACTAATATTAAAAAAGCAATCTCTTTAAAAGATGGGAAGAACAAAGCTCCAACGCAAGAGGATCCACGAAAAGTAACATTAAAACTCGCACTACTTATGTTACTAAGCGTTGCTATTATTATGGTAATAAATGGCACTTGTAAAGGGGATGCAAAGTTTGTAAGATGCAAGATGCACTTTCTTTTGTATCAAACGAGTTGGTTAAGTTTGCTTCCCTAAAGAACTCAGATCGCTATTATCCAAAGTTTAGGCAAAAAAATTATTATAATGATGATTCTATTTTTGTCTTCCGCTCGACAAGGTCATCCCACAAAAGACCCGATGTAAAAGAGAGAGATGACTGTGCAAGGACAAGATATGATGTTTCAAACTGGAAGAAGGTGGTTTCACATGACTGTAGTTGCGGATTATCTCACAACTACACCCTCATAAGAATCCATTAAAATGATTCCTAAATCTAATTAATTTGATATGAAACTAAGAATTAAAGTACTAAAATTATAAAAGTGACACAAATTTTTTTACGTGGTTCGATCAATGTGATCTACATCCACGGTTCTTCACTAGTGATTGTATGTAATTACATGATTGTACAATTGAAACTCCATTAAAGAATATTTGGAGCTCTAGAATTTTTTGGGGAAGAAGATGATAAAGAAAATAAAATCTCTCCTAATATTTTCTCTCTCCTCCTAAAATTATCTCTCTCTCTAAAAAAAGACCTCTCCCTCTTCTCATGCCTAAATGGCTATTTATATGATCTTACAAAATGTTGACAACTAAACTGTCTCTCAACTTCGGACTTGAGAATTACCCTGCGAACCTTCGCAACTTCACTTTGCGAACTTCTTTTGCTTTCCTCGTGATTTCCTTTTCTCGCAAAATGTTCTTTGCTCGCAAGATGTATTTTTTCTCCACAATTTCGTAAGTTATCATTTGTTGTGATATTCCACTCCTACATTTTGCCTCTTTTTTTCTTGAATATTGCTTGAAGAGCGATCTTCAGGAAAAAAACTAGTTGTTGTAGCTGTTGGTGTAGTCTTTGATCTTGTTGATGAAAGAACGAGCGAAAGAATACTTGACTTGAAAAGTACGTACTTGCCTCTATTCTTTCGTAAAGTTCTTGAATGTTGCGAAGTAAAAAATATCAATCCTTGAAGAAGTATAAGAAGTATGAAGTATCCTTGAAGAAGTATAAGAAGTACTCAATCCTCGAAATATATAAGAAGTATGAAGTATGTGAAGTATCCTTAATAAGTATTTAATCCTCTAAATGTAAGAAGTATTGCGAACCCATCATGCGAAACTTTCACTCCATGTTCTTTGCCTCATGCTATACTGTAATGCAAATAAAAATTTAGATTAGTATTCAACATTTCTTTTATCAAAAATATTCATTTAATTGCAAGTTCAAATCGTTTTTCTTTGTTTTGATTTCCTTTGTATGATTTATTTCATCTCATTTGACACATATTTTTCCATGGAAATGATCCTAATAGGTACCCCCTCATATGACGCACTGAGGTACTTTGCCTCTTACGAATGTTTCTTCGCGAGTGTACGCCATAAAGGTTTGCCATCTACTACTCTCCATGTTGAATATCATATCATTTGAAGCAAAGTAAATTTTTCAAGAGAAATATATAAATTGATTTGTGCGAGATATTTTTCTCGGTTTCTTTTGTAATTGTGAAATCTTGAGATCTTTGTAGTTGTGCGATTGAATCATTTTTTCGTAAACCAAATCAAAAATCTTTTATTTTTTGTAAGTAAAATGTTTAAGGAAAGAGGTACTTAGCTTTCATGTGAGTCGTTGTTGTCTCTTGCGAAGTATATGATTTTCTTGCGAAGCTAGCATCGTCTTGCATGTTCTCACAACATATCAATTATTCTAGCCCACTCTTGCGAAATAAAATTCTGCTGCTTTGCGGACTTTTGCGAAGTAAACATTTTCGAAGCATTCATGCTGCGAATATTAAATAAGTAAACAGTTGCGAACCCAATAATCTTTCTGCGAACGTGCGTAAAGAAAAATTCTTTACAGAATTTCGAACCCACGATATTTCTTTATTGTTGCGAATGTTCGTAAGATTCGACCCCACGAAGTATATCTGCGAAATTAACTAATATCTGCGAACTTTCTTCTTCGTATTCTTATTAACATTCGTAAAGAATATTCTTCATTAATTTATTCAGGTTGACTTCGCATTTTTGGTGGGACTTCGTATACTTCCTATGATTTGGTGGGACTTCGTAAGTAATCATAATGGAGCCTCTTCAGTAAGTGATTTCCTCCCCAGTATATACTTCGCATAACTTCATTTTTCTTCGTTGATTGAAACTAAGCGAGACGCGGACTTAGCTGATTGATGCTGCGAACTAATGTGATTGCCTCAAACTGAAATGTTGTGAATAAAGTTGAATGATGCGAACTTGGTTTGTGTGAATTTGGCTTATCTTCCTGGATGAGTTGCCAGCGAACACATACATGCTCTCTTGGTCGACGACGGAAAGTTTAATCAATTACTTGTGAAGCTGTAATTGATCGACTGGAATTGAAAGATCCGCTATTGAGAAACAAACATATGGAGATCCTTGTACAGATCCATATGAACTCACACAAGTTGGTGAAGCTGATCCCTGAAAAAACTACTAGATCGAGATGTGAAATTCGAACTAGAGGATGCGAAACCGGACGAAAAGCTTGAATTAATCGATGACGAATTCGTAAACGATGAACCATAACATCTCCCTGAAGATGATATTGAACTTTCAAATCCGTTTTCCACTCCATTATTGGATCTACTTCTGGAAGACACCATTACCGTTTCAGATTGAATTTTCTAGAAAGTAAAATTGGGGGAGAAAATAGTAGAGAGAGAAGAGGACCAATTATTAAAAGAAATTGTTGATGATATTTACTCCCTCAAAGTGTGGTTAATAACTAATCTTCATGAAATTTTTTTGAACCAACAAGTTACGGGAAGGATAAATCCATTACTCTCTCCCTTTTTCTAGCGCCAATTATGTAGTTGCGGATTATCTCACAACTACACCCTCATAAGAATCCATTAAAATGATTCCTAAATCTAATTAATTTGATATGAAACTAAGAATTAAAGTACTAAAATTATAAAAGTGACACAAAGATTTTTACGTGGTTCGATCAATGTGATCTACATCCACGGTTCTTCACTAGTGATTGTATGTAATTACATGATTGTACAATTGAAACTCCATTAAAGAATATTTGGAGCTTTAGAATTTTTTGGGGAAGAATATGATAAAGAAAATAAAATCTCTCCTCCTAAAATTATCTCTCTCTCTAAAAAAGACCTCTCCCTCTTCTCATGCCTAAATGACTATTTATATGATCTTACAAAATGTTGACAACTAAACTGTCTCTCAACTTTGGACTTGAGAATTACCCTGCGAACCTTCGCAACTTCACTTTGCGAACTTCTTTTGCTTTCCTCGTGATTTCCTTTTCTCGCAAAATATTCTTTGCTCGCAAGATATATTTTTTCTCCACAATTTCGTAAGTTATCATTTGTTGTGATATTACGCTCCTACAAGGACAATCATACAAACCACAAAAGAGATATCTAAAGTTGATAGCAAGAAAGATAATCATTTTTTGATCTTATATGAGTATGATACAAACGTCTATTCAATAAACTAAAGAATGACCTCATGATATCTAATGGGTCTCGTATGAATACATGTTGTGATGACTCACCTCGTCACATGGAAATAAAGGGAAATCAGTCAGAAAAATAAATTGTTTCTAGATGACTCTTTTTCACATTTATATTATTATCACATCTTTTTCCCTTGGCTCTTAAGAATACGTGATAATAAAGGGCATAATATATTTTTAATAAAGCGTCCGCTTGTCTATAAGTAATAAAAAAAAAAGGTATTATTTTTAGTTATCGTGCATAATCCAAAATTTATTAGTTTTCCTACTCACTTTTCATCTTGTGAGAATATTTCCGAAAATCCGGCGACTTTCGTTTCGAATCTGAATTTCCTTTTTGTTAGAGCATTGCGCGATTGAACCTACCTAGTGTTGGTATGTCAAGTTTGGTTGTCATATTTTAGTACCAAAACTCATCTAGAGTCGCTTGATTAATTACTAGAGTCAACTTCATTTAGGTTAGACTCGAAAGTCTAAGAATGTTGATTCAATTGCTTTAGTCCAATTGATTCCTAATAATAAAAACTAAGTTAATTCGAATTAACTTAGTTAGGCTTATCTAAACAAGGTATGACTATTATATATAATTGGACCTTGATAAGAAAACTAGTTATCTTACCTAGTTTTGTCTCGTCTAAATGAGGTATAATTATTTGTGAAAAATTGGATCCTGATAGGTAACTAAGTTATTTCTGATCTTAATTTGATTTATCAAATCAAAGAGAAAATTTCTTTGGGTAATTGTTTTATTAATAAAAGGATAAAAAGAATTACTTCAGTAGTTTCAAATTTAGTGATGTTTATCTAAAATGGTATGTTAAACCTCTGTGCATGACTCTTATAGGTTGTATTGAGTTCTTATTAACTTGTAAGATCCTTTCGGTTTGCTTATGTATTTTTTTTCATTTCTTTGTCATTTTTATGACAAAAAGGGGAAGAAATATATGAAGTATATGGTGATTTAGAATCATTGAGAAAGAATATATGTGCTGAAAAGTATATATCTAACAAAATAGTAAAGCACACACACTAAGGGGGAAAACATATCATCATGTTGTGTAATATTTCATACTACAAAAGGGAATAACAAATATGTTTGGATTGAATATCTACCTAGCTTTCCTTTAGGGAGAGTAAAGGTTTTTGTTATTCAAAGGCTTCAACAACGACATTTATTTTTGAATATGTATATGTTATTGTGTCGTTGAAACTTGAAATCAAGCGTATGATTAATGAGTCAATTAAGAGATGGTTATGTAACATAATATGTTTATCTTTTAATTCTTGCACTCTCCATATGTATTAGAGTTTTGTCACTAAAATTGGAAAAGGGAGAGATTGTTAGAGCATTGCTCGGTTGTACCCACTAAGCGTTGGTATGTCAAGGTTGGTTGTCATATTTTAGTTTTAAAACTCTAGTCGCTTGATTAGATTACTAGAGTCAACTTCGCTAGGTTAGACTAGGAAGTCTAGAAATGTCGAGATATAGAAGTATTACTCTAAAGACCTGAAGAATCCGAAGACGTGTCGACATTAACAAACACATCATCCTTTTACTCGAGGTTAGTAATACAAGACTTGACTTGTTCCCATTTCTATCTACGTTACTTTCAAGTCCTTTAGATTAAAAACATAACATGCGAAGTCATATATATATGAAACTCTAGTATTAGAGACTTGAACTTCTTATTATGATCAAAGTATCAAGGAAGAATATGCAAGAAATGTTTTACAACTTATGTATATTGAATTACGAAGTATAACACTTATCTCTTGAACTTCGTAATTACGACATAGACACTATCTTTCTAACTTGTTACTAGATTAAGTAATGAACTTAGGATTGATTTCATGCCTAGAAAACTATATTTGATTACATGAGTTTAGGGAAGTAGACTTACGAAACTTGTTTTGTAGTTGAAAGAAATCAATGGATTGGTGGTCCGGTTCCTATTCGGGATCTCTAGCAGAACCGATCCCTACCTATTGGAAGTTGGGTATGCAAAATAGGAAAAGTGCAAGATGTCAACATTTTGAATAATTTGAATATGTGTACAAATATTATATGTTTTATATTCAAAGATGTTCCTTGATACTCAAAGTGAGATCCCAAACGGAAATATTTGAGATTTTTTTTATTAATATTTTCAAATATATATGTTTTATTTTTACAGCAAGTAAAATGTATCTCTGGAAGATATATCAGTAAAGTATAATTGCATACTAGCTAATATTGAGTTGTATTCCAAGAGGGAATTCGGGATTACAGTTGGAAGTTGGTTGAAATTAGAAAAAACCGAAAATGTAAATATATTGCATATCTTGACGAGAGATATCTTATCTTGTCTTTTATCAATGCAATGTTCGCGACCAATCTACTGTACATCCGTAGTGGTGGTAGGTGGTAATAATAGTGATGGTGATGGCGGTGTCGCTGATGTTGGTTCGTGATGACGACGGAGATGGTGGTGGTAGCGATGGATACGGCGGTGAAGGAGTTCAATCTGTTTTCTCTCTGAATAGAAATGGTGATGGAGAAGTTAATGAAGATGAACCGAAGATTAGAGGAGGAAGGGTAAATATGGAATCTCAGAAAAATGTTAATGGACCTCTGATGGGCTTTGGATGGAGAGGGATATTTTTATTATAGGATAAGGGTAATTGTGTAGCCCATCAGAATTGAGGGCAATTATATAATTCCCACTTATAATGTTACAGGGCCACTAAAATAATTTACAAATTTTATTAAATAACCCTGAGACCAAAAGAGTAAGACCCATAATTTCCGGGGTCATAACAATAAATTTCTCATAACCTTTCGTTGCCTTCACAACAATCGACGGTGTAAGCTGTCGATCCTTATGAAACAAACCGCACCAATCATAGTACAGTACAGTGTCGATCCGTATGAAATAAAGTACCTTCCCATAATCAACGGTGAAGACTGTCGATCCGTATGACTCAAAATACCTTCACTATAATCAACGGTGAAGACTTTCGATCCGTATGAATTAAATCGCACCAATCATACTCTACCAACGCCCCTATATAAACAACCCCACTCTCTTCTTTCAATTTCACACCAAACAACACATTTACTCTATTTTCTTTCTCAGATAAACATTTCATTTTCCGTTCAAATGGCACCGAAAGCAGAGAAGAAACCAGCAGAGAAAAAACCAGCAGAAAAGAAACCCGCCGAGGAAAAGAAAGCTGAAAAGGCACCAGCAGAGAAGAAACCCAGAGCTGAGAAGAAATTACCAAGCAAAGATGCTTCATCAACAGATAAGAAGAAGAAGAAATCAAAGAAATCAGTTGAGACTTACAAGATCTACATCTTCAAAGTTCTGAAACAAGTTCATCCTGATATTGGTATCTCAAGTAAAGCTATGGGTATCATGAACAGTTTCATTAATGATATCTTTGAGAAACTTGCTGCTGAATCGTCCAGATTAGCGAGGTACAACAAGAAGCCAACTATTACTTCTCGAGAGATTCAAACTGCTGTTCGTCTTGTTCTTCCTGGTGAATTGGCTAAACATGCTGTCTCTGAGGGTACCAAAGCTGTTACCAAATTTACTAGTTCTTAATTTCTGTTCCTGCTCTTTAGGTTTTAGGAATTGGGGTTTCTTCAGTTCTTTTGGCTTAGTGGTTTCAATTTGGGGATTATGGTTTCACATATGTAATTAGTAGTCCTGTCAATCTTCTGAGGAATGTCAATTTAAAATCCAATATCTTGTCTGTGGAATCAAATGTCTTAAATTTTGTAAATGAATCAATTGAAACCCATTTTGAAATCTGGAAGTGTTAATTTATTTGAATCTGAATTACATATACTGCATTTTTGTTTCCTTTTCACTGTTTCATTTAAATATACACAAATAAGTAAAAACATAGAGTATTATTGGTTTCATTGGTTGGTTTTTCTGCTAAACACTTGTGAATTGCTAGTGGCTTTGAGGTTATATCAGCTTAGTCATCCATGTGTCAATTAGTTCAAGTTATCTTACCATGTGGCCTTAGCTTATTCTTATGCCAAACTTTAGATAATCTGCAGCATTGAGATTCAACCCGAGTCCCTCACTACTTAGAAGGGGAACACAATCATAGAAAGGTTTTGTGGATCTTTTTCTTTCTTACTATGACTATGCTGTGAAGTGGGTTTTATGAGATATGGGGATACGTTATGGATGAGGTTCCTGCTGCGATGGTGTTTATAAGAGGTATATAAATTTTCTTGCAAAATCTAATTGAAGTAGTTAAGACACAATTTTATTGGAAGTGTAAAATTTCAGTGTTTTTTTTAAAGATTTGATTCAAAATTCATTCACATGGAAGCTGTAATTGTTAACTTATCAGTTTTCTATTGTTAGTGTGGGGGCTTGCATTCTTCTGGCTTGTTGGCATTTTGATAAAGAAGAAAGAAACTCGGAGACTTGCTTGAGGACCGTGCAATGTAAGGTATTTTCCGATTTTCCTTGACTTGTTAATTTGTTAAAAGTAAGAGGTTTAGCCTGCTTGAGTAGCTATGTCCCCTAGGAAATGATAAATTGTTATTCTTATGCATTTTTGCCTTTTCAGTTTTACTGATAGGTTAATTACAGACAGTTGTTGAGAAAGCGTTTGTTAGTTGTATAAGTTAACTCGGGCAGACATTTGGTAGCTGTGGATCTACGAAGTTGCACGGCAGTCTCTGTCTTGCACTCTCTGGTCACTAAGGCCCCAAATTTTTGAACCGACATTTCCATTAGCTAAGCTTAGCAAATCATATGTAAGTATGGACACAAATGGGATTTGAGTGTAAAACAGTTGAAAATCATGTACTCGAAACTTAGTTATAGCAGATATTCTCTTCGGCGTTCTTTCATACAGTAAGAGTAGGCATAGTGTTCTTATTCCCATTGTTCCAGAAGAAGTTCTAGAGCAGAACACAGAATCTCAATGGGAATTAGAGTAGGCTTAGCATCTATTATCTTCAAAGATACTTAAGAAGTTTGCAGCATTCATTAGTAGCTGTCCCATCTAGCTAACACAGAATCTCAAATAGAACCTTTACAAGCTTTCATTATTTCTAGCCAAAGAAAAGGCATGGATTCTGCCTTGTTTGATTACTTTGTTGACCTCAGTCGTTGCTTGTAGCCTCTTTTAAAAAAAATGCATCGTTGCATTTCCAAATAGATCAACACATAGCAGTAGTGATAAGGGGGACAGGTGAACCATTGGAGACCACCACTGTAGATTATGGAATTTATGCAGTTAGGAAGGAACCATTGGAGACCACCACTGGCTATGAAATAGTCCCAAACCTGAGCAGAGAATTAGCACTTTGCAGTGAAAGAGGAGGTGAGTAGCCGACTCACCTACAGAGCAACAAAGAAAAACCCATTTTCATCAGCTTCCGTCTCTTGTAGATAGTATCCGTGGTGACTATTCTTTTGTTTTGTAAACCAGCCAAAGAAAGAATCCTATCTTGTGGGGCCTTGGCCTAGACCAAACACTAAGATTAAGCTTTGTGCCGTGGTTTTCTTTCCGGATTGCTGAATGACAAGATTTTACAGTGAGTAACCCTGATTTATCTATGTTCCATGTGCTAGTCTTCACCCATTCCACTTCAAGAGTTCTCGATTAATGTAGTCGATGTGCAAATTTCTTCTATTTGAACCCGAGAAAGTCTTCTGCCAAGACCTAAGTTCGAAGAGCCATCTGCATTAACAGTAGCTGTACATTTGCAAATAGTCCATTTCTTAGTTGAGGCAATTTGAGACCCAATATATGTTCCCGAAAAAGCACCGAGTTACCATCTTCTCACTCTGATAGAGGAGTTGTCTATCAACAGCAGCTATATAGTTTCGAATTTTCTTTCATAGACTACATCCATGACCGCGCTTGGGAGGTATAACTTCTTTATAAAAACTAGTCGAACCATATTAGGAAACATTAGATTTTCTCTTAAGAGCTTGCTTATTAAACCTCCAGAACCACTTTCAGATGAGAGCTTTATTCATGCTTCTTAAGAGTTAATGCCCAGGCCAATTAATTGTCAGTGTGGAACACTCTTTGGCCTAAAGACATCAAACAGCATTCTTTCTCTTTGGACTGTGGAACTTGGATAATAAAGGCCTAAGAATATCTACCTGATTGGTAAGTTGAATTTCCAGCTTCTTTGATTATGCAATGTATATTTCATCTTATCCAGCTTTGCTTTAGATTGACTTTAGATGGTTGAACTTTTTAATTGAGTGAGATATATAGAACGTCGACCTACTTAGCAAGCTACATAACGTGCATACCCCTTCTTTCATTAGCACTTATTACTGAAGATACAGCTTATTAGAGGAGGTTAACTGAAACCAACGAGTTGATTCACCGTATATATATTGCACGATGCGGGAAATTGGTAGGAACCTTAGTCTTAAATAAGGGACGGAACTAATTTCCACAAACCCATCAAAAGTAAAAAAGATGAGTAATATTTCCCTAACTTTCAGAGAAATGGTGAAAATTGATTCCTCTAATTTGCTTCTTTTTTTCTCCCCCCTCTAATTTTCTTGCTCTTGGAAGAATTATTATATGACAAGAATACAGAAGTAGTAAAATAAAGGGATAATATAAGTGACAGAGTTGTATTAATCTCAGAAAAGTTACACAGTTTCAATTCAGGAAGACAAAGTCTTCTATTTCAAGTACATCACACACTAGGTGTGTATTTAAAGAGTTGCTAACGTACACTGACCGACTAATACAAGTAATACAGCTGGCACATGTGAGAGGGAAATTCAGTTCAAAGTTTCTTAACCTGCACTACTACAATTCTTATCCTGCACTGCTGTATGTATGTCATTATCCCCCCTCAAGCTTAAGGGTAGTGAGCTGACATTAAGCTTGGAACGTAAATGTGTAAAACGAGGAGCATGAAGACCTTTGGTGAAAATGTCCGCAATTTGATCAATGGTGCTGACATAAAAGACATCTAGTGCTTTGGATTGAACTAGCTCACGAATAAAGTGATAATCCAGCTGAACATGCTTCATTCGTGAATGAAGAACTGGATTAGAAGCTAAGGAGAGAGAGCTTAGATTGTCACAGGCAAGTTTAGGCACACCTGGGAGTAGAAGATGAATATCTCTGAGTATAAAACATATCCAGACTATTTCAGCAGCACTATGAGCTAGAGTGCGGTACTCAGCTTCAGTACTGGAGCGGGCAACAGTAGTCTGCTTCTTGGAGGACCAAGAAATGATGTTAGGTCCAAAAAATATGCAATAACCTCCAGTAGAGCGTCTGTCATCAACACATCCATCCCAATCAGCATCAGAAAAACCCAACAAAAAAGAACTCCCTTTAGTGAAGTGAATGCCATATCCAAGAGTACCCTTGACATAACGTAGAATGCGTTTGGCAGCCACCAGATGAACAGTTCTAGGGTGTTGCATATGTTGACAGACTAAGTTCACTGCAAATGCTATCTTAGGTCTTGTCCAAGTAAGGTAATGAAGAGCTCCTACTAAAGACCTGTATTCAGTTGGATTGTCTAGAAGTAAACCATCATCTTTGGATAATTTCTCAGAAGCAGCAATAGGTGTTTTACATGACTTGGGACCCTCCATATGAAACTTGGTTAGAAGATCTACTGCATACTTGGTTTGAGATAAAAATAAAGAATCAGCATTTCTGTGAACTTCAAGACCCAAAAAAATAGTGTAGAGGATCCAAATCCTTAATTGGAAACTGCATCATGAGGCGAGCAATAATATGAAGTAGAAATGCAGAGGAGGAGCCTGTAAGGAGAATGTCATCCACATAGACAAGTGCAACTGTAATTTGATCACCAGTCTTGTGAACAAATAAAGAGGAATCAGCAACTGAGTGAACAAACCCCAAAGAAAGCAAAGCAGTACTAAGCTTTTCAAACCAGGCTCTAGGTGCCTGTTTAAGCCCATAAATGGCTTTATGCAGTAGACAAACATGATTAGGTTTATCAGGATCAATAAAACCAGGTGGTTGATCCATATAGACAGTTTCCTTTAGGTCTCCATGGAGGAAGGCATTGCTGACATCTAGTTGATGAATCTGCCAGCTGAATTGAACTGCAATAGAGAGGATAATCCTGATAGTGGTTGGTTTAGCTAATGGACTAAAGGTATTTTCAAAATCAATTCCAGATTGTTGATGATAGACTTTAGCAACAAGTCTTGCCTTATGCCTGTCAATGCTGCCATCAGGATTGTACTTGATTCTGAACACCCATTTGCAGCCAATGACATGTTGATGCTCTTCAGGGGGTACTAAAGACCAAGTGCCAGCATTTTGAAGTGCAGTATACTCATTAACAGAGGCAACTCTCCAAACAACAATTTTATTAGCAGCATTAATGCAAGTAGGAATAGAGGATAGAAAAGCAACTGGTAGTGGATGTTTAGTTGCAAAGTATGACTTTGGCTTGAAAATACCTCTTTTACCCCTAGTAGTCATGCTGTGATCATTCATAGTACAAGGAGGAGCTGCAGGAATACTGGGAGAAGCAACAGTAGAAGGTATAGAAGAGACTGGAGCTGGAAGCTCAGTAGAGAAATCAATGGGTAAAGCAGGTGAAACAGCAGCAGAAGAGAAAGTGGAACTTTGAGAAACTAGTGATGTGTAAGGAAAAGAAGATTCATTGAATGAGACATGTCTAGATATGTAAATAGTACCTGAAATTGGATCAAGACATCTGTATCCCTTGTGAGTGAGACTATAGCCAATAAAAATGCAATGTTTACTTCTAGGTTCAAGTTTGTTTGTTGTATAAGGCTTGAGCCATGGAAAACAAGCACAACCAAAAGATTTAAGAAAGTTATAATCAGGTGGTTTATGAAATAAGGCTTCAAAAGGAGATTTATAGGTGAGAGATCTATTAGGCAACCTATTGATAAGGTAATTAGCAGTTTGAAGAGCTTCTACCCAAAAGGAATTTGGTAGACCTGCCTGACAGAGAAGGGTTCTAGTAATACTTAGAAGGTGTTTATGCTTCACCTCAGCAACACCATTCTGTTCTGGTGTATGTGGAAAGCTAAGTTCATGACTGATACCTTTAGAGTCACAGAAATTCAGAAGAAAATTATTGAGAAACTCACCCCCATTGTCAGTTCTGATAGTGACAACATGATGAGATAACAAGTTTTCAATCCTAGTGACAAAAGAAATGAAAGCATGTTTAAAATCTTCTTTGATGATAATAGGTAAAAGCCAACAATATTTGGTAAACTCATCCACTATATTAGCATAATACAAAACACCAGAGGTGGATGCTACATGACAAGGACCCCAGAGGTCAATGTACAACAGTTGTAAAGGCTTATTAGCTACATAACTAGATAGTTGAAAAGGTAGTTTCTGACATCTGCATAACTTGCATTCATTACAGAAGAAAGGTTTATTGGAAACATTTGATAAGTTCAATGTTTTACATAGTTTTTGTAAAGTCTGAAATGAAGGATGACCAAATCTTCTATGTAGTAAAGATGGATCATGGAGTGTGGAGGTGAGAGCATGATTTGTTGAGCGGAAGGTGATTGGGTAAAGACCATTTTTATGTGGACCTTGGAAAAGAAGCTTCCCAGAGTTGAGATCCTTCACACAAAATCCATTAGAACTAAGAGTTAATGAACAGTTGTTATCAGATGTGAATTTGTGTATGGATAAAAGATTATGCGAAGACTGAGGTACTATGAGAACATCATTAAGAAGGAATGAATGATCATTAGCAAGTCTACTAGAGTTAGCCTTATGAGTAATAAGCATACCTTCACCACTAGCTGTTTGAATAATTTCTGAGCCATCATATGGAGAGACTTCTTGAAAATCATCCTTGTTAGAAGCAACATGATTGTTGGCACCACTGTCTGCAATCCATTCTTATGGAGTGTCAAATATATCTGCAACTGCTAACATAGCACTGAGATTGGTAGGAGGACTTCTGCCTTGATAAGAGAAATTGAGTCTTTGATCACAATTTGGAGCCAGATGCTCAGTAGACAAACAAATTTGACATGGTGTTGGTTTGGCTGTAGTTTGATAGCCTCTGCCAGAAGAATTTCTATGAAATATGGCTGGATTAGGATGTCTACCACCATATGAATTAGAATAGCCTCTTCCTCTGTAATTCCCCTTATTGTTGTTATAGTAACCTCCTCTAAAAGATCCTCTATTAGCAACAAAAGCCTTGGCTTCAATATTGTCCTTCTGAGATTTAATTCTATCACTAACCACTGCTTCTTCACTTAACATATTATTATGCAACTCAATACTTGAAATTGGAGGATTTCTATGTCTCATAGAAGTTTCAAAAGGAATATAATCTGAGTTAAGAGCTTTTAGAGTAACTACCACAAGTTCCTTATCAGAGATGATTTCACCAGCTGCTGCTAATTGATCAGATAATGATTTTATTTCATTGATAAGAGAAGGTATAGATCGATCACCTTGAGTTACAGAAAGCAGTTTGGTACGTAGTTGAATAGAGTGGGTAGATGAAGCTCTCGCAAATCTATCTTCAATACTGGTCCACAATTGATGAGAGGAAGTTGATCTTGAGAAGTATGCAATGACGGAGTCATAAATTGTTGAATTGATCCACATTATGATTGTTGAGTCTTCATCCATCCAGTCGGTGTATAGAGGATTCTCAATACCATTTTGCTGATTCCTAATATTGGTGAATTGAGGCGGACAGACATGAGAACCATCAAGAAATCGCATGAGTTTGTATTTAACAATGACAGGATTCATGAGATTACGCCATGTAATGAAATTATCATCCTTCAATTTGAGATGAACGAAATTTGTTAATTGATTTAGGGGAATAGTAGAAAAAGAATTAGAGGTAGGATTTTCCATAATAGAAGATGACGATGAAAGAAAAGAGGATCAAGAAAGTTTGAGTTGCTAAGTTCTTGAATGTAAAACAAGATTAAAACAACAAAAAAACATCTGAGATTGATACACAGAAGAGATCGAAAGCTAAAATGATTAGCTGATGAAGAAAAATTGAGTAAACATGATCGAAAAATGGTGAGGAGAAAACCCTAACCTACCCTGTATGATACCATGACAGAGTTGTATTAATCTCAGAAAAGTTACAAAGTTTCAATTCAGGAAGACAAAGTCTTCTATTTCAAGTACAGCACACACTAGGTGTGTATTTAAAGAGTTGCTAACGTACACTGACCGACTAATATAAGTAATATAGCTAGCACATGTGAGAGGGAAATTCAGTTCAAAGTTTCTTAACCTGCACTACTACAAATCTTATCCTGCACTGCTGTATGTATGTCATTAATAAGAAGTTAGACTAGATGGCCACGTGCGGTGGAGGCCGACCGAT
This sequence comes from Papaver bracteatum, assembly GCA_023529315.1. Classification (NCBI taxonomy): domain Eukaryota; kingdom Viridiplantae; phylum Streptophyta; class Magnoliopsida; order Ranunculales; family Papaveraceae; genus Papaver; species Papaver bracteatum. Next base: position 56,190 of record JAJJWX010003027.1, on the reverse strand, counting down.
CAAGAAACGACGAATTTACTAAAGCAGGGAAAAAAAATCTAAGCTTATTAACATGAGTTTTTGTTTCCGTTGAAAATTCAAATTTGTAATCACCTCATTATTAGCCATGACGGTTTTAAATATTTGTTGGACCGGAAAAAACAGCATTACCAATTTACACATGAACTCCTCACATGTTCACAAATCACAATCAAATTTTTAGCTAATTCACTGGCGTTCTAGCTTGTTTCACCACTGCCACCACCTAACCCGCCACTGCCGCGGCCACCACCTGGATTTGGAGTTCTTTATACACTAAAGTCAGTACTTAATTGGTTCAAATGAAAACAAAACCACCAATCTAGACCTTAAGCAACCAGAGACTGCTGGCCTTTATTCTTTTTAAGTGACAAAATAGAAAAGAGGCTTTCGTAAAACTTGTAATTAGGAGCCGTGAGGAGTGGAGGGGAAACAAGGGCACTCCATCCATCTCGATCTTCTTGCAAGTCTTTTTCCTGCTATCATAGGAATACAAACCAAGAGCAATTCCTATGGCAATGGCCAAATACAAAAGTTTGTTCAGCCAGGTGGATGGTCAAACTGGATTTTCCACTATGAAAAACCATATGGCGTCATTACAATAGAAGCGCGACATGACTAAAGACGCGGGCGTTCGGTAGCATGACTCAAGCGCTCGAAGGCGTGACTCAGGCGCTCGTGAACTGGTCGCCAACGCTCGACTGAACTCCCACTGCATCATCTTTCACTAACAGTGCAAAGTATATCATTTAATTTATAAAAATATAGGTTTTATATAAAACTCTACAGGTGTCCCTCTTTTTTTGAATTATTTATCATTTTATTTATGTTGTAATGATTAGTGGGCCCATTATCTATTATTATACTGATTTATATATCATATATTTATATTAAAATGAATAAATAAGTAATGGACGATTGAAGTAAAAGCGCGCGTCTGCACTGAGAACGCGGGCGACATCAGGGCTATCGCCAGAGTCATTGGTCATGGCGCGCGTTCTTGCACCAGACGCGCGCCTACTAGAGTGTCTCAGTGTTCAAATGAACAGATCTGTTCATTTAAACATCCATTTTCTTGGTTTGTTCATCCCATAGTGGGATCAAAATGAACAAATTCTAGGTTTGTTCATCCCATATGAACAACTCTAAATCTGCAGAGTTTGTAATCATGGCATGCAAAGACTATTTGCTCAATATTTGCAGCAACTCCGAAACCGCAAATTCCTGAACCCCCCAAAAAAGGTAATTGGACAGTCTCTGCACTCCAAGTGCTTGCGTTACCTTGACATGATTCTAGAATTTGAACGTTAAAAAAAACATATTTTTTCATGGAAACACAAACATTTTTACAGTCTTCTTTCACCAGTTTTGGTTGCCTCTAAGAATCTGCTGTTAGACTTTTTTGTGTGTTTGCGCAACAACCAGTGGCGAATCCAAAATAAAAGTTCATAGGGGGCATACTTTATTTTTGAAGAACATAACTAAAAATGTAACTTAAAAAAAAAATCCCATACAACAACTAAAACCATAAAGTTCATTCAAATTGGAAAACACACACTACCAAATAAAACTTGTAAAGAAAAAAAAATCTTCCAAAAGTGCTACAACAGATGAGAATGTGTTAATCAAGCTTACTATTGTATTGTGATGCGAACCCCAACGTGTATCACCTTCTCTTTTAAGAGTACTTTCTTGATTAAGGCCTCGTCCACTTACTATCTCACCACTACATAGTGGCTCAAAAGACTGCATCAGCTTGCTTGGAACGAAGCATATCTTGACGTTTGGCTGATCCAGCCACCACATTCACCAAGTTACTCATCATGACATAAAGTTGTTCAACATATGCATGTTTTTTTTGCAACAGCCACAACAACTAGCTGTAATTGGTGAGCAAAACAGTGGACAAAATACGCACAATCATTATCCTTCAAAATCAGTGCCTTTAGACCATTATACTCGCTTTGCATATTGCTTGCCCCGTCATAACCCTGCCCTCGCAATCTGGAAATGCTCAATCCATGTCGAGAAAAGAAATCTGTAGGTACCGAATATCGCAAGATACTAGTTTACGAACATAAGAGGAAAGAATCGCAAGATAATGCGATAATAGCAGAAACACGGGAAAAGTGTGAAGAGATTACGAATATAGAACAAACCTACGAATATAAGTTGTGATACTTTGCAAGGCATATACAGCTGTACAAATTTCACTATAAATAGTAGTTCAAATGTAAAATTTGAGAAGTTCTTTTAGTGAGTGTTAGGAAATATCTTAGGAAAGAGAATAGAGAAAGTTGTGACTATTCTAGTTCCATTTAGATACTTCTTTGTAATCAATGGAGAGCATTAATGAGAAAATTGTCATTCATCATCAAGAACTTCTTAAGTTTTACAAATTCTACTGAGGGTGCAGTTGTAGGATATTCTGCAACTACATAATTGGCGCTAGAAACAGGGAGGAGTAAAGAGTTTTGCATCAAAGAAATGGTTAGAAGAAGAAATACATCAGAACCATTGACTACAGTAAGAAGAAGTGCAAGACTCGCAGGTGGAGAAGAAAACGTAACAGGAGAACCTAGTAGGAGAAGGAACAATCGAAGAAATCAAACTCAACAAACAATAGATCATGATCGAGTGAGTATACACACTTGGAGAACTGATACACCAACAGAAACATACAGAGAACCACAAATTAGAGAAAATGGGAATTTAATTGGGAGGAACAATTCATGAAAGAGAAATGGAGATAGTAGAAACATTGAGATAAAAATTTCAAGAAGAACGAAGGTTAGAAGCTGAAGAACTGATAGGTGTGATAAACACCTAATTTAATATCTAGTATTTATGCTTTCTTTGCTATTTTTCGTGTGAATTATGTATCTTATGTGTGAGTTTGAGTGTATTAGGTGCTTTGGAGTTGTATGGAGCAAAAGAAGGAGAAATTAGCCATTCGGAGCAAAAAGGGTAGAAAGGTCATTTCACTGCGAACAATATCGGAGTATGTGTGAAACGTAGTCCCTGTCTCCGTCGCCTAAACAAGCGTGGAATGCAGGATCCAAGGCAACTATCATGTACTTGCTGACAAGAATCATGCGCTTGGATCCAGTTTGATCCAATCATGTTGTCTTCAAAAAAAATAAAAATAATAATAATAATAATAAGAAAAAAAAATTTGAAAAAGAGAAAAAGAAAAGAAAAAAAGTATTATTTTGGTTGAATAAAGTCACTCCTGGTTCCCTTGTATATGTCAGTGAGTTGATGTAGCATTCAAACCAAGTAGCTCAATCCAATAGGAATAGGTTCATCTTGGCAGTGACCTTCAAACAGATATGGGAAACATCGAACACTTGTGAACATTCGCCAACATCTATATCTATATCCATCTTCTTAATCTTTTCATTGTGATTGTGGTTTGTTAGTTTCCGAGTATTGTGGCTTGTTCGACTATCTAATTAAAGCTTTACTAATATATGAATTGAATTTGTGCAAGGTACCTCCTCCTGTAGTCAATTTGGATTCGTTCATTGATTTGTCACAAATAGACGGAGTTTGAAATATAGGTTTTGTAGGAAGACCTCTTGTAAACCTTCACGAGACTATAACTCGTCCACTAGGGACACCTAGGGGTTTAAAGGCTTGTTATTTATGCTTAAAGTGACCGTAGCCTCGACGAGATGGAGTTGTATGTATCTTTTAGAATTATTTTTGTTTGATTTGCTCGAGGACTAGCAAAGTCTAAGTGTGGGGGAATTTGATAGGTGTGATAAACACCTAATTTAATATCTAGTATTTATGCTTTCTTTGCTATTTTTCGTGTGAATTATGTATCTTATGTGTGAGTTTGAGTGTATTAGGTGCTTTGGAGTTGTATGGAGCAAAAGAAGGAGAAATTAGCCATTCGGAGCAAAAAGGGTAGAAAGGTCATTTCATTGTGAACAATATCGGAGAGTCGAGCCATGGTTGAGGGTCGACCAGTCCTACATGAGCACTAAAAACAACGAGCTGGTGTTAAGGGGTGGCCGCCTGTTATGGGGTATCTATTGGGTTATCCCCTAGCCTATGTATTGGGGTGCCAATAACCACCCCAATCATTCTAACCTAAATTTGAGAGATACTTTCTCTCATTCATTGCTTCTTCCATCACTGAAATTGAGAAAGGAGAAAATGTGGCTGCTGCTGAGGTTGATGGAAGGAACCGGTACTCGAGTCTGGGTTGTTTGACCAGAATAACATGGATGTTGTCCAAGTTCAGTTGGGAAGAATCAACTGAAAATGGGTTCGATCTATTTGAAAGATTATTGAATCTGGGAGATGATGAGAATTGATAGGGAAGATGAATTTGGGGTTTGAATCTCAGTGAGCAGTGGACCAAGTTCGTGTGTTCAACCACAGAGTGTGAACTGCTAAGGGTTCTTGCTGGTAAGGAAGAACAATGGCAGTAAGTCAGGGTACTGGTGGCTTGAGCTGGGTCGTGTGGTGCTGTTTGTTTCAAATGGGAATGGCTATGAAAGGTGGTGATCTGGTTGAACTGAACTTGGGGTTTTGAACCGGTATCAATTTGAGTGGATATCTTCCAAGGAAGGAATTGAAAGGATTGATGGTGGAGGAGAAATCAGTGGCTGCTAATGGTGAAACCAAGAGAGAAATTCATGGAGAAATTAAACATGGCTTTGAGGGGTGTGTTGATTCTATCCATGGTGTGGATGAATGGGTCTGTTGAGTTGTTAAACAGGGTAGAGAGTACAAGGGCTTAAATGGGTTCTTTGTGATTGCATGGTTTGTGGCAATGGTGGTTAACAAATTAGAGTCTGTGGTGATACAAGGGGCATGAAGGTAGATGTTCAGCTGGAATTTGCAGTTCTGGTGCTAATGCTGTGGTCCTGGTGATGCTATGGGTTGAGGTTATTAAATGGAGTCATAGCTGGTGGTGCAATGGATATGAGAAGAACAAGGTGCTTGAGAAAAGCTTGAATTGGTGGTGATTCACTGAATGATGGTGGAGTTGGTGTGCTGCTATGGTGGAGATACTAAATTGTAGATGACATGGAGATGTAGCTGGTGCAGCTGAGGTTTGCAGTGAAGGTTGTCTGGTGACAGTGAGGCATTGTCGGTGATTTTGCAGCTGAGAAGAAGTTGGTTTGAATTTTAGCTGTTGCTATAGATTGCAGATGAACTCAGGGAAGTAGTGGGTTTGAAGCTGCTGGTGTTGGTCAGGTGCAGCTACTTCCATGAATGTGTAAATGAATGCAATGGCTCTGCAGGTGTAACTGAAGTTGGTGCCACTGGAACTGCAAAAAAGATGGTGCAATTGATTTGCAGAAGTGCAGATGGTAGTGCATATGGCCTGCTTTCTGATTAAAACTACAGCAGGGAAGGAACTGACCTGAGATGGTGGTTGCGAGGCTATATCTCTGATGGGGTTCGGACAAAACATGAAGTGTAGCTGAGATGGGAAGAGATGTGTTGTAGTTTGGTGTTAGTTGGGTATTGAATGTGGTGAAAGTTAAGTGCAGTGCGTGGAATTGCAGGTTTAGATGAATGTTAGGTTGAAATTGCAGGAGATGGAACTGATTGGTGGTGTGGAGTTGTGCAGCTGTAAGAGTGAACGATTGAAGTTACTTGTGAAATGAAAATTGCAGGCAGCTGGTGACAAGGGAGTTGGTGGTTTGAGATGAGAAGATTGATGAGTTTCAGCTAATTTGGATGAGCCAGAGAGGAGCATTGATGTTGCAGTTAAACTGCAGTTTAAGTGGAAGCACTGAACTACAGTCTGTAGGAGTAGTTCAAACTGGTTCTGGTGATAAATTTGAGGAATCGCAAAACTAAAGCAATTGCGGTTAAGGTGTTGCTTTCGAAGGAGTTGTTGCGCTGTTTCTGGTACTTGCGAGCTGAGTGTATCAAGTTGTAGGTGCAGTGATTGCAGGAACTGGAATTGAGAATTGAAGCTGAGAGATGCAAGAATTCCAGTGGGGTGGCTCGACATGGTTCAAGTGGCGTTTTGTGACATCAAAGGGGTGGCTTGGTTGTGTTGTTGAGTTTGGAACTCTGCTGGAGTTGAAGAAGCTACATAAGTTTTGAGATGCAATTGCAATGGTTTTGTGTTGGCTGGAATGGGTGAGAATACAGCCATCTTGGCTGGAAAAGAGATGCAGAAGGTGCAACAGACAGGGCCATTTTGGCCGTAAACAGTTCTGGCCTGTGCAGTGGCCTAGTCAGTTGAGTTAGTTGCTGACTCGGTTCTAACTCAGCGACTCAGACTTGACCCGGTCAACCGATAAAGACCGTTAGTCAACAGTTAAGTATAACGGAATATTCCATCGATTGAGGTGAATTTTCAGGTAACCGGCGGCAACTTTCCGGCCAAAAACCCAGTTTTCCGGCGACCACTTTTGGGACAGATTTTCTACATGGGTTTCTCTTGCTCGTGGGCCGGGTGAATTTCCAACTAACGGATTTTGAAGACTTTGACCTATTTTTGGAAAGCAAAGGGCTATAAAAAGGGAGTTTTTACAACAAGGATACGAGAACGTATTATTCTATTCTTGGAGCTTTTGCAGAGAACTACTTCTAGGGTTTGCTCTCTTTTATGTTTCATAGTCTTCCCTTGAATATTTTGATGATGAACTCCATGAATATGAGTAACTAAATACATTAATTGGTTATGGGATAAAAGTTGATTTCTTCAAGCATGATTATTTGATTATATGAATTAGTTTTGTCTCAATTTTATCGTTTGTGATTCATTATTTATATTATTATATGATTTGAATGCTAGTTTGGTTGAGTCCGGAATCAATTGGATTTGTTTTCATCTCTATAGCTATATTAGGGTTTTCAATACGTAAAAGTTGTTTGTCCCTGATTTCTAGTAGCAACTTGTGGTTAATACTTGTAGTGATACATCTTTTTAATCGCATATGAATCATAACCTTTGTTAAAACGAATTAGTGCTTTTACACGTTTGTTTGCATCGATTAGTCTTATTTCATAGAACTTATTGCTCTTAGGGAGTTAAATCTAATTGTGCTTTTACACTTTAGGTTGCTTTTTAAGAAGATTTCACGATAGCATCTTTTAATGTTGTTTGTGATAAAATCAGGAAATAAACGAGATACTCTTGCAATCAAGATATCTTAGGGCTTTTGATAATTGAGAGATTAAATACCAATTCTAATCATAGATGAAAAATACATGTTTATGAATGATACTATCCCTTAACCAATATCTTCCCCTTATTGATTATTCCAACTATTTACTTTGCTTTATTTAGTATTATTACTTTGATAAATACAAAAACACAACTTGGGTTATTTGGTTACTTAAGAATCTGAAAATTGCATAACAACAATCGCCTCTCTGTGGATACGAACTCTTTCTTATCGAATACTATATTCATATTAGTTAAGTGAGGAAGTGAATTATATTTGTGTCGTCTGACAAGCGATCAAGAACGTGCCAATATAACAAGACAGAATCAAGAATTAAGAAGGGAAAATGAGATGTTACAAAGGAGGAAATCTCAAAGTATTGTGAGATCAAATGTTAGACCAGAGAGAGAAGAACAAAATTCGCCAACAGTTAATAGTGAAAGTGCTATGCAAGAACAAGCAAATAATCAAGTTGAAAGAAATCGAGAGAATCGCTTCATTCTAGTACCAAATCACGAACAAAACATGGAGAATTTACGAACAGAGCCATTTCCAAGGGAAAATAATCAGAATGGTGAAGAAAATCAAGAGGAAGAGCGGCAACTCATGTAAGAAGTTGAGAGACAACAAACTATGCATCAAAACAATTACGAGGATGGAGTAAGAAGATGTGAACAGGCTCGCAACAATCAAAATCTTGAGTATGGTAGAATTAAGAGGAGGATTGGAAATCAACGAGAAGAAATAGCAAGGAACAAACCAAATTTTCGAATCAGAGTTCAGGAAAATCAGGAAGAGATAAATCATAGAAGAAGGAGAAATGAAGAAGAAGAAATTCCTGATAATCACATGAGAAGGATGAGGAGAATAGAAATGGAAGAACAAGAATTTCAAGATGCTCTGCAACAAAACAATTGTGATAATCTGGAAAGAAGATATTTGCAAAATTATGCAAATGAAAACATTAATGAAGAGTATGACAGAATGCGAAGAATCGCAAGACAAGAGATGCAAGAACGTAGAAGAAGAGAGGCTGCGTTGAAGAGGCCAATGAATGAGAATACTGAGGCAAATGAACGAATATTTCGAGAATTAGCGGAAATGAGAGGGATGTTAAACAATAGAAGAGGAGGAGATAGAAGGCAATTAGATGAAGCAATAGAAGAAGCTGCGAGGACCCCTTTTGCTAGAAAAGTACAATTGGGAGGGATTCCGCCAAAATGCAATCTGCCTACACTAACCAGTATCTTTGACGAGACTTCATGTGCTATTCAGCATATTAAAGCGTATATAAGATGCATGTTACAGTGAGAGAATCACGATGCTGTATTATGCAAGTACTTCGCATCAAGCTTAACAGGAGAAGCTCTAAAATGGTTCGAAGGACTTCCCAAGAACACTATTACGTCATTTAATCATCTACAAGCAACTTTCTTAGGAGCATATATCACAAATCATTCCTCACGACTTGGTATTGAAGATGTGTTTGGTTTAAAACAAAGAGTTGGTGAAAGTTTGAAACATTTGGTAAGAAGATGGAAAACTATGTGCAGTGATATGGCAGGGCGTGTGGATGAGAGATACCTAATTTTATCTTTCGTAAATGCGATGTTCGCAACTGAACAACTATATGTTCAAATCTTCAGAAGAAAGAATTCTATTATGATGACAGAGTTGCGAGAATTACAAGAGGAATACATTACATTAGAGGAAAAGCAAAACAATATGGAGTCATATCCTGTGACAAACACCAACAAACAAGATACATGAGCAAACTTACTTCCTAAAATAATCAATGTCATAGCAGGTACTTCACAGACATCCTCGCAAACATCTTCGCAGATATCAGAAGAAAAGAAAAACAACAATAACCAGCCAAAAATGGTAGCAATGGGTAGCAAAGATCAAGAAGAGTATGATAGAGAAAGGAATTTCTATAGACGAGGAGGAAATAACCAGATTCCAATATTAGATCAGCAGCAAGAAAATTATGGGGGACAAAGGCAGAATTATTTTGGACAAGGGAATCATAAACAAAATTATAACAATGGTCAAGGAGGTCAAAGAATGATAAGGGAAGAAATAAAGATGCCACCTTTGAATACAAGTGTGGAAAAGATATGGCAGGAAATTATCTTGATGGAGCATATACCAACTCCATGGAATATGGGAAAGGAACCACCAATGGGTCCAAGTAGTCATGAATTTTGCTTGTATCATCATTTTCATGGACACTCTACAAATAGTTGCAATAATATCAAAAGGATTATCTTGCGAATGATTGATCAAGGAAAATTGGATCACTTTTTACTCAAGCAAGCACAGCCGCAACAATTACCACAAGCCCCAGTGGAAACTCGCATGGTGAATACAATACAAGAAAAGGGAAAGGAAATCTTACACATTTAAGTGGGACCAAAAGCAAGAAATGTTTTCTGCAATTCTATAGTTCACTCATATAAAACCATAAAAGATTTTCATGATAATGTATTAAGTAGGGTATATGCGAGAGATGGTGAAGGAAGAGAAATAATGAACATCGCAAAAATTTCACGACTTGAAGATTGGCAGAAGCGTGAAATCTCTTTTGAAGCCACATAAATTCTAGAAGGTTGCGAAATACATGATAATCCATTGGTAGTAAGATTGGAAATTTGTTTGAATATGGAAGAAAGTGAGGATGATACAGACGAAGAATCATTTGGTCTTAATAGAATCTTAATTGATACAGGAAGTTCTGTCAATATTCTCTTCTATCATGCTTAAAAAATCATGGAGGGAAAGTACGCAGATCTAATACCTTCTACTTACAGGATTTATGGCTTTAATGGAACTTCCAATAAACCTAAAGAAGAAATAAGCATGTGAATTCCATTAGGTGGAATGCGAACTGAAATCTTATTTTGCATTGTTGATGTTGAATCACCGTACAACGCTTTGATAGGGAGACCTTGGCTTCACGGGATTTTAGGCGTAGCTTCAACTTTTCATCAATGCATAAAATTTCCTCATCCTAAAGGTATTGGAGTTATCAAGAGTGATTGGGCAGAAGGGAAGAAATGTTACGATACTGAAGTAGAAGTTTGCGAAGGAAAAACTGTTGAAAAGGAAAGTTGGAGAAAAAGAGCAAAGGTTGCAAAGAGAAGTGAAAATTTAATGGCTGAGGATTAAGACATGAAGGAATGAAGTTACAATGATTGAGCATACAAGAAATTTACGATGATAGAGAATGGATATGATTTACGAAGAAAATAAAATGAAGAAAAAAGGTAATCAGTATATTTATTCACAGCATATAATAAAATGTATTTTGAAAAACAAGAAAATGAAATGAGATATTTCGCAACATGAAATATTTGTGAGGTATTTTTACGAATACAAAATATTTATTGCGATTAGATTTCATTAAAGAAAGACGCAAAAGATATTTGCAAACAAAAGACCGCAAACTGTGATTAGCTTTCAAAAAAGAAAGAAAGCCGTAGAAATTTTACACAGGCAAACCTTTGTGGCATACACCCTAGTTCGCGAAGCAACATTTCGTAAGAGGCAAAGTCCTAAAGTACGTCATTTAAGGGGGTACCTATAAGCATGGCTCAGGGAAACCGGAACACCACCAAGGAACCTGAGTACATGGACATTACGGGGTACAACCCAAAAGCGGGGTACCTATCCGGGTTAGACACTTTGGATTCTCAACCTAATCTTGCGATGTAACATGATTTAGGTTGGGCGACTAAGGCATACTGTCTTTACCAAGAAGTGCAGAAAACGATCAAGGCGCCGAGGTACACGGTTGAGTCTAGAGTGCCGGATGGGCTTGAAGCACATCTGCCATTCTTGACAAGTCTTGGCAAATGATGCACTTGGCCCAAAGATACCCCATAGGGTGCAACCTCGTAACTATAAGCCCTATAGGCAAAAAGGATAAGAGGTTGCGAACAAAAGCTGGTTGTTTGCAAAACCGGATGGGAAGAGCTAACCTTGTATGGTTGATGTACGCTTCCTTGAAGGGGCAACCAAGGGGAAGATAAAGGGCATCACCCTCCATTAGGGAGCTGATACGTGCTATAAGACGCAAATGTCATGAGGCTTCTTGTTCGCAAGAACATAAAGGATTGTCATATTTGTGCAACAATAATATTTCTGCGAGTAAAAAAAAAATAAAAAATAAAAAATAAATAAAAAATAAAAAAATATGAGGGAGGATCCCTTTACATGCCTATGGTTACATTATCTCACATTTTGCATGTCCTTTTTGTGAATAAAAACCAAACGATAGCGTATTTGAAGCTAAGATTTTTGGGATATGTTCTTCTTATAAAGATCTACATACCCACCAAAAATGAGCACATTTTGAAATACCAAACCTCATCATTTATCAATCTTAATTTAAACGGTTGAAAATTTGTCGACTTTCGACGGTTGGGTTTCGAAGTAGTAGATGGTAAAGTTATACATTTCGGAATGTGTTCATTTTTGGTGGGTATGTAGATCTTTATAAGAAGAACATATCCCCAAAATCTTAGCTTCAAATACGCTATCGTTTGGTTTTTATTCACAAAAAGACATGAAAAATGTGAGATAATGTAACCATAGGCATGTAAAGGGATCCTCCCTATATATATATATATATATACATATTCGCAGAATTACATACAATGAAGTTAAGATGAGATCAATGGGTTATTACATGAAAGTGTGATAACGTCCTGCAATTTCATCGCAAGACGATAATGTCACGAGGTTGTATATTCGCAAGAATGTTCAGATTCGTCATATTATCGCAAAAATATCACTAAAGAGGTGGAAAAATAAGACCTTTACTTAGGAAGGCATGATAAGACCACAACAACTAATGAAATCAATTCCATCAGTATCATTGGAGAATTTTTACGAGAATATATATAAAGAATTCATAGTAATAGAGGAAATTTTGTTCGCAATCAAAGACGGATATTTCATATTCATTAAATTTTACGAAGGTTGAATACTTCTTCAAAAATTCCATACTTCTTATACTTTTTCAGAGATTCAATACTCCTTATACTTCTTCAAACATTGAATGTTTCTTCATGGATTGAATACTTCTTATACTTCTTCAAGGGTGTCTTATACTTCGTATACTTCTTCAAGGATGTTTCATACTTATTATGCTTCTTCAAGAATATTTCATACTTCTTATACTTCTTCAAGGATGTTTTGTAATTTTTCACGGAGATTTTATACTTCTTATATTTTAAGGGGAGGATTTCTTATTTACCTCGCAACAAATTGTAACTTCGCAGCTTAAAATGAGGCAGATATTCTAATATTTACAACAAAGATTGATCATCTGAAGAATAATAATAAGGGGAAAAGGAATACTAATCTAGGTCTTCAAGATATATTATTTCTCTTCATATGATCAAATTATGCAGATAAGGAAAGCACTCAATTAAAGAAAGATCAATTCATCATCGCAAAATTAAGACATTAATACTAATGAAGTTTCAAAAAGGAATTGTTGATTGATTAAAAGTGCAAGAAAGAAGAAAATGTTGTACTCAAACAGACAATATGAAAAGAACTGGAGTGCAGATATACAAAATAGAATAAAGATATTTTGTGGGTGATTTATTCCCATCAAAATGATCTTATTTTTATTCTTCGGAGATATCATCTTCAGCTTCACTATCAGAGATTTCCAAATATGGGGTATCCTCAGGAATTTCTTCAGAAAGGAGCGTCCGATACTTTTTGAGAGGAATTTGGTTGTCTTCACAAATCTTGCGAGTCATCATAGCTCGGAAACGTTTGATACTTAAGCTATGATTGTTTTGAGAAATCTGAAACTGAGACTTTAAATAAGAAATCTTCTGGTTACGTGCGGCAAGAATTGTTTCCAGATCATTATTCATCTTCGTATAATTTTCTGCAGCATCCACAAAGCAAAAGGATAAGATAATAAAGAATAAAGGAAGAAATCAAGGAATTGATTAGCAGATTGCGAAGTCAAAGTAATTAAAATACGCAAACTTACCTTCTAATCGCTTCTTATCATTACGAAGAGAAGTATTTTCAAGCTTCAATTGATTATTCTCCTCAAGAAGAGAAAAACTTCCAGATGCGATACTCGCAGATTGGGGATCATCTTCGCAACGAGATTTCAATTCTGCATTATCAATACTCAAATCCTCTATTTTCTGAAGAAGTTTTAAATTCTCAACCTCCAACTTCTTACAAAGATTTAAAGTTTTCTTCTCAGCAATATTATGACGTCTTTCCCGATCCGAAGCAAATCTATGGTGACTCTCCCAACCTGAGCAAATAAAAATTATTAGAAATCAATAAAACAAGGGAAATAAACAAGGGATATAAAAGAAACTTACCATACTCCCCAAAGAGTATAATGAAGCAGGAGAGACGAATCTTGAAATTCTAGTAAGGGAATTATTGTTGAGTACAGTAGGAACTTTACAAGCCTTCGCAATAAGTTTACGAGCATTCGCAGTAGAAGAGTTTCCTAATCCGCGAGAAGAGTGGAGAAAAGCCTCAGAAAATTTAATCATTGCAGACTCAAAAGTTTCCGCATTGCTAAAGTCTTCATCTTCATCATCATCTTCATCGTGTCCCCTATCAGAAATAGTATCAGAATTGAAACTAAGATCCTTCTCAGGAAGCTTATCACCTTCATCACTTTGTTCTTCGTCAAGATTTTTGCTAGAAGAGTTCACATTGGAGTAAGCATTGACTGGGACTCTTTTCCTATTATTCTTAGAAACAATATCCTCAAGTTTCCTTTTTCCTTTACGAAGAAAATTTTCTTTGTCACCAAAAATTTGGGTATTCTTCGCAGAACGAAGTGTCCTTTGTCTTGTAGTTAGCACCTCGGAATAAATTGAATTCTTGTTCTCATTCACAACAGCCTCAGGGATATTAGGGAGAACCTACAAATTCAAATAAGGATAAGAAACAGAGGCAACAATATATTGTTTAAAATTTATAAGAATGTTTCTTACCTCATTTGAAAACAAGTTGAAAGCCTCACGAGTACTGGGTTTCCCCGTTTTAAGATAACTTTCCTTGAGTTCATTCACCTGGGAAATATTGCAAAAGGATTAACAAAAGAAGGAAAATAACAAAGAAAATAAAGGGATGAAGATACGTACATCTTTATCTCTGTTAGGCCAAGAAAAGACCCAAGGTTTATAGTTACGATCACTAAGGTTCGCAGGAAGGTATACTATTCCAGAAATATAAGAACCCGATAATGCAAGAGGATAGTTATACCAATATTCATCATGAGAATGGAGAGGAGTATGATTGTTTCCAGAAGCGTAATCAATATCATGCATAAGGAGATCATCTTCTGCGACATCAGATCTACGATGAAGACGAACGCCCCAACGTTTATCTTCTCTCTTCGCAGGAATTAGTGTATAATTCTTAAAGAAATTATCAACCGTGTAATTCTCAGCAATAATATCTACATATCTAAATACAGGCTTCTTACATTCAATTGGATACAAAGATTTTCCAAAAGCAGCACGATTTGCGAAATCAACCAGAATACGAATACAATCACCAGTTAGTTGATAAATGGCTCGTGAGAAATTTGGGTGGAAAATAATTTCGTAGAATAGAGGAAGAGTGACATCATAAAGAGGAAGAGGAAGACCTGCGAGGATTTGACCTCGTGAAACTAAAATTTTCTGATCATCCCAGTGAAGATCAGTAAAGAGTTCCATACAGAGAGAGGATTTGTTGTTGTGACCATCAATTTCAGAAAGAATGAGGTCTCTATCAGCAAACTCTGCATTAAGTTGTTCTACATATTTCTTCTTTGGATCCATTAGATGAAGGATAGAAAATAGAAAAGAAAAGATATAAAAGAGATAAGAGGTCGTAATAGAAGAAAAATGGAAGAAATTGATGAAGAAGATGTGATGAGGAAGATGAACAAGGTGAAGGAATATTTTTTTTTTTTTTTAAAGATAATATTTATAAAGAAAGGAGAGTTTGATGAAGATAGAAACTCATTAATGAGATTAGACGTGAACGGTTGAAAAGAACGGTTACGAAGAAACGTGTCAAAAATTTAATGAAAGAGAAAATACTTGTTGCGAATCTAACAGATGATGATAACTGTATTAAATTTACGAGAATAATGATTCTCATGACATTTCATCTTCGCAGAACTGACATGAGAAGAGGCAAGATGTAGGTACCGAATATCGCAAGATACTAGTTTACGAACATAAGAGGAAAGAATCGCAAGATAATGCGATAATAGCAGAAACACGGGAAAAGTGTGAAGAGATTACGAATATAGAACAAACCTACAAATATAAGTTGCGATACTTCCCAAGGCATATACAGCTGTACAAATTTCACTATAAATAGTAGTTCAAATGTAAAATTTGAGAAGTTCTTTTAGTGAGTGTTAGGAAATATCTTAGGAAAGAGAATAGAGAAAGTTGTGACTATTCTAGTTCCATTTAGATACTTCTTTGTAATCAATGGAGAACATTAATGAGAAAATTGTCATTCATCATCAAGAACTTCTTAAGTTTTACAAATTCTACTGAGGGTGTAGTTGTAGGATATTCTGCAACTACAAAATCATCAACAATAGCTTTAAGTGAAACAAAAATCAAAAACCCACAATCATATTAAACCCAATCTCATCAATCAAATACAAAAATTAAGTAATTGAAGATTTTTTTTAACAATTTCACTATTTGAGTTGATTAGAAGTAAAAACCCTTACTTGGAAATGGAATTGATGCAAATGGGAACTGATCAATCTTTAGTTCTTAATATTTGAACTCTAAAACTGTAGGATCAGAATATCGCCACAGCAATATTTCCCAAGAAGTGCAGAAAACGATCAAGGCGCCGAGGTACACGGTTGAGTCAAGAGTGCCGGGTGAGGTTGAACCACATCTTCCATTTTTGACAAGTCTTGGCAAATGATGCACTTGGCCCAAAGATACCCCATAGGGTGAAACCTCGTAACTATAAGCCCTATAGGCATAAAGGATAAGAGGTTGCGATCAAAAGCTGGTTGTTGGAAGAACCGGATGGGAAGAGCTAACCTTGTATGGTCGATGTACGCTTCATTGAAGGGGCAATCAGGGGGAAGATAAAGGGCATCACCCTCCATTAGGGAGCTGATACGTGCTATAAGACGCAAATGTCACGAGGCTTCTTGTTTGCGAAAACATAAAGGCTTGTCATATTTGTGGTCACATTGATCGAACCACGTAAAAATCTTTCTGTCTCTTTATAATTTTAGTACCTTAATTCTTAGTTTCATATCAAATTAATTAGGTTTAGGAATCATTTTAATGGATTCTATTGAGGGTGTAGTTGTGAGATAATCCGCAACTACAAACCCCTGCGAAAATTAACATTAACAGCTACTGCAAGAGTATTGCGAGTCAGATCCTAAAATAAAGGACAACATAGCTGTCATTCACTATGTATCTACCCTATATAAAGAGAATCAATAGATTCAGAGTGGGGAGATCAATTTTGGAGTAAGGAGAGAGTTTTGAGGAGAGAGAAAATTCTTGTGAGCGGTTGTATTCTGGATTTCTTCCATTTCTGAGAATTAATCAATAAAGTGTTATTCTTAATCTTCAAATATGTGTTGATAATTGTGGATTCTGGTAAGGGGTGTAGTGTAGGTTTTCCTGCAACTACATTTTGGCGCCCGAAACAGGGATTGATTGATGATTATTTGAAGATAAAGATAAAAATTGACATTGTGATTGGAATAAATTTGGAACAATTAGTGAAAGATCTTACGCAATATCCAACAATTTACTAAGATTAATGGCTAGAAGAAGAAGAAATACATCAGAACCACCAACAACCGTAAGGAGGAGTAAAAGACTTGCAGGTGGAGAAACAGATGAAATAAGAGAATCTTCAAGAGTAAGAACAAGAAGAAATAGAACAAGGGATGATGGAGAAAATCAGGTTCGACAGCCAAATCAGCAAACACCAATGCAAGATAGAGCTGTGGATTATGATAGTGTAAGCGTGCATACTTGGCTATCAGATTCAATAGAAGAACCAGAAAATCGACAATCAAGAGATGAAAGACGAGAGGGAAGAAACCAAGAAGTAAATGGAGGATTAATACATGGAGATGATGAAAATGAAATAGTAGAGGTTTTAAGATAAATAATACAAGAGGAAAGGAGATTAAAGGCGGAAGAACGTGCAAATTTGGCAACGCAAAACCATGAATTGAGAATGGAAAACATGAGGTTACAAAATAGAAGATCAAGAAGCACAACGAGATCAAGTTCGAGAACAATCATAAGTGAGATAATAAGAAGATCACCTATAACAAATATTGAAGAAGAAAATCATGATCCAAATGGAGGACGTCGCGAAAGGAGAGAAATAAGTGAAGATCGTTACATACCACAAGGTGAAATTCAACACAATGAACAAAACAACATAAGGCAGGAGAATGAACATCGTCAGACACAAAATAACCAAGATGGTGAAGAAGATCAAGAGGAAGGAATGAGGATATTGCATGGAAGAGAAACTCTAAGAAATCAGCAGATAATTGAAAGAGAAATCGAGAGACATTACGCTGAACAAGCACGCTTAGCTTGCGAAAGTGAAAGATTGAGAACAGAGGTAGAAGAGCAAGAATTCCAAGAGGAAATTCTCCAGTATAATCATGACAATAGAGAAAGAAGACGTGAACAGAACCGCAATAATGATGATATTAACGAAGAATACGATAGGGTGCAAAGAAGAGCAGAAGAAAATCACAGAAGAGAAAATGAGAGATATAACGGTGTGCGTATTCGCGAAAGAAATATAAGAGAAGATAGCGGAGAAAGACAAGTAGAAAATAATGGAGATGGAAATCAAAATCTCGCAACACAAGATAGGCAAGAACGCAGGAAAAGGGAATCTGCACTGAAAAGACCAATGGAGCAAAATTCAGTTGGGAATGAACAAGTTTTAAGAGAATTAACAGAAATGAGGGGAATGTTAAATTATAGAAGATAAGGAGGCAGAAGACAACTTGATGAGACGATTGAAGAAGCTGCAAAAAATCCATTCACTCAAGCAGTACAATTAGGATGAATACCCCCAAAATGAAACTTGTCAGCATTAAATAGTATTTTTGATGGATCTACATGTGCCATTCAACACATCAAAGCTTATGTGAGATGTATGCTACAGTGGGAAAATCATGATACTGTGTTGTGCAAATATTTCGCGTCAAGCTTAACTAGCGAAGCGCTGAAATGGTTTGAGGGTTTACCCAAGAATACTATAACTTCTTTCACTCATCTACAAACCATATTTTTAGGGGCATACATAAGTAACAATTATGCGCGTCCAGGAATTGAAGATGTGTTTGGGTTAAAACAAAGGGTTGGCGAGAATCTGAAGCACTTCACATTAAGGTGGAAAACAATGTGCAGTGAAATGGCTGATAGAGTGGATGAGAGATACCTCATTTTATCTTTCATTAATGCTATGTTTGCAACCAATCTACTATATGTTCAAGTTTTCAGAGTCAAAAATACCATCACAATGACTGAGCTGCGAGAACTACAAGAAGAATACATTGATTTGGAGGAGAAAAAAAAAGAGATGGAATCATATCTAGTCGCAAACACCAGCTCAATAGCGGCAAACAGAAGTTTACTTCCTAAAATGATTAATAATGTGGCGTGTAGTTGCAGGAAATCCTACACTACACCCTTGATAAGAATTTACTGTAATTAAGACATATTTGAAGATTAAAAAAAACAGTTTATTATTTGATTCTCAGAAATGCTTACAAGAAACGAAAGAAATCAATAATACAACCGCTCTCTTTAATTTTCTCTCTCCTCAAGACTTTCTCAACACTCAAAAATACATCATCCCCTTTCTGAATCTACTGGGTCTCTTTATATAGGATAGTTACATAGTGGGTGACAGCTAATCTGTCATTTAATTTCGTATCTGACTCGTGATATTATCGCAGTAGTTATAATGTCCATTCTCGCCAACGTTGTAATCATCGCAGGATAATCACGCTCTTCCTGTGTTTCTTCATTCGTCAGCTATTACGTCATTATTCAAATCATTCTGTGACACTCATGAAGTGTTGTTGAAGAACTCGCGGTGATGTTCGCAGAAGTGTTGTTAATCTCGCAAGAGTAATATCATGGCGATATTCTGGTCCTACATCTTGCCTCTTCTCATGTATTTTCTTCGAGGGAGGAAAGATCATGAGAATCAAAATGCCGCAGCTGTTCACCTCTTCACTTTTTATTATTCTGATACATTTATGCATCTATTGCCAGATTTATTACACGTGTTTTTTCTTCCATTCAACTTTTGAAACGTCCCTTTAAACCGTTGCGTTCCAACCGTTCACGTCTCTTCCTTGCATTGATTACACTTATCTTCTCGAGAATCTTAGCTTTCTATAAATATTTCTTTCCTTCTTTTCTTCTTTTTACTTATTCTTTCTTCTCTCTGCAATCTCTCTGCAATTTTACTATTCTTCTGTAAATTGCGCATATATTACTGCTGTGATTTCTTTCTCGTTCTTTAATCTTTTCCTTCATTCCCATACTCAAAAATGGTTGCTCCTGGTCATAAAAATTTGGTTGCTTTTGGTGAGATGCGATAAAAGCTTAAAAATAAAGGTTTTACTTTTTCTACAATTCCAGATCAGAGCCCTAAGTCCGAACTTTCTATCAAATTATTTTCTGATCATCAATGTTCTCGCGAGAAAGTTATAGTCTCGCTAGGTCAGCTTGAAGCTGGTCTTCCCATTCCTCTCTACGATCCTGAGCTTCCTTTGTTTTATGAGATACTTTCTCATCCAAAATTCTCGCGAGCTATATATCAACTAGGTGGGGATTACATTCGTCTGCTGTTGGAGTATGCTACTCGCGACGCTGGTAAAAAATCTCACTATCTGGATTCCGCAAAGAATCCTGCTTTCAAAGATGTTCCAATTATTCCCACCATGTATACTTGTAGTTGCAGGAATTCCTACACTACACCCTTGTTAAGTTTCTATAGAAATCTGTTGGAAATCAATTAAACTTCAAAGATTTAAACGACACTTTACTATTCAAATTTCAGAAATGTTTACAGAATTGGAAGAAATCAAGATTACAAATATTCTCTTGAAGTTTATCTCTCCTCAAGACTCTTTCAGCTCTCAAAAATACATCATCCTTTTCTGGATCTATCGAGCCCTTTATATAGGGATTTACATAATGGATGACAGCTAAGTTTTCCTCCTATTTCGGATCTATTCTGCGATCTCATCGCGATCGCTATAATATTCTCTATCGCAAGAACGATGATCATCGCAGGATCAACATATTCTTCTCTTATTTCTTCCATCGTCAGTTTCTTTTGGGTATTCTGTGACACTCGTGAAACATTGTTAAAGAATTGGTAGTGACGCTCACAGAAACGTTGCTAATATCGAAGGAATAGCGTTGTGGCGATATTCTGGTCCTACATCTTGCCTCTTCTCATGTCTTTTCTGTGAGGAAGAGAAGATCATGAGAACTTTTTAAAATGCCATAACTGCTTATCTTTCCAGACTTCTCTGTTCTGACACGTTTCTGTATCTTTCGCCAGCTGTTTTCACGAATTCTTTCTTCCAATAAATTTTTGACACGTCTCCTCTAACCGCTGCGATCTGACCACCCACGTCTTTTCTTTGCATTAATTGCCTTCATCTTATTCGAGAAATTTCTTCTTCTATAAATACTCTTCTCATTCCTTTCCCTTTTCTCTTTTACTTTGTTCTTCTTTCTCTCCATACCCTCTCTGCAAATTTTACTGTTCTTCCGCGAATTGCGCTTCTGTTACCGCTTTGATTTCTCTTTTCTTTTCAACCTTTTCTTTCATTCCCATACTCAAAAATGGTTGCTGCTGGTACCAAAAACTTGAAGGCCTTTAATGAGATGCGCGAGAAACTCAAAATTAAAGGTTTTAACTTATCTTTAATTCTAGATCAGGATTCTAGATCTGAACTTTCTCTTAAATTATTTACTGATGATCAATGTTCTCGAGAAAAAATCATAGTATCGCTAGGAAAACTTGAAGCTGGTCTTCCCATTCCTCTCTATGACCCAGAACTTCCATTATTTTATCAAATAATTTCCGACGAAAGATTCTCGCGAGCGATATATCAACTAGGTGGAGATTGCATCAAATTGCTGCTTGAATATGCTTCTCGCGGCGTAAATAAAGGAAATCCCTACCCTGAAGCTCTAAAGAATCCTCTATTTAAAGATGTCCCCATTATTTATGCGGATTATACTGTGGACAACTTCTTTGTAAATTATAGTATAGTCCCTATGAAGAGGGATAGCACCTGCTGGGGTGTTCGTTTGAAAAAAGAGAAGGTCGCTGGTGATAAAGCTCTTATGCTGGATATTGATTTTCATACACCTACCAACCAAGGTCTTCGCCATTCTAGCGATGACAAGTGGTTCATCTTTCCATTATGTCTTGAAGGTCCTTATATATCTGGTTCTCGCGAACTTCCCGCGAGTCTTGCAGAATATCAACCTTGGGTCTTTAATTGGCCTGAGAGAACTAAAGAGGTACTAATCTCTATAAATTTTCATATTATTATTATTCATTATCTTCCTTGCGCTTTCGTATTCTCGCTAATTATTTTGATATATCTCAGATTGAAAGAATGAAGCTCAGTTACCAATCTTTAAGGAAGCCTAACACTTTTTTGGCTCTGAAATCTTTCACGGATGAAGTAAGAAATATCTCTTCATAAATTTTAACAATATATTGTTGCCCCTATTTCTTATCTTCATCTGTGCTCGCAGGAAATCGTAGAGTTAGAACCATTAATACTCGCAAAAACCAAGGAGAAATCTTTGAAAGAGAAATCTTGGAAATCTTCAAAGGATAAATCTGCTGCTCCTTCTAGGGGAAAGCCTCATGCCCCTCACAATGAAGAATCTAGCGATCCTCCATTAAAGAAAAGGAAAACTCAACCTTCTTCTTCATCAATTTCTCAACTAATTCCAGAAAATCCAAATGTTGATCTTGACGAGGGTTTTGATGTTAGCGGTTTTCCTTCAATAAAAAATTCTTCTTCTTTTGATTCTTCAATGACTCATCTATCCAGAATTTTTAGCGATATTTCCCATATCATAACTTGCAATGATGAGGATGAAGTTATTGACAAGGCATCCCAAGCTCTCGCTAAAGTTTGCGATGCCCCTATTCTGGTGGATAATGATTCTCTTCAAGGAATCTCAAGATCGCTGACTCCTAGTCTCTTGAATTCTCTTGGTGCCTTGGTATGTTTTCATTTCTTCAGTTTGTTTATATATTTTCTCCATCGGTAGATCTTAATTTATATTTTTCTTACGCAGGTTGGAAGAGCTTCTTTTGCTGTTGCTTCTGATTTAGATAAAAAATGTGTCAACTCTGAAGAGAAAGCTATTAAACTTCGCCAAGATAAAGTGAAATTAGAATTTGAAGTTATTGAACTTCGCAAGAAGAATAAACATCTGGAGACTGAAGCTTCAGTTGATAAGCAAAAGATCTCTGATCTTGATAGATCTAACCAACAACTATATGGTATGACTGATTTCCTTTCTCTCTTAATTCTTTTTACTCTATCGCATCTTATTCAAGCGACCACTTTAATCTTGCAGATATTTATGGTCTTACTGACGAGGCTATACTCTTTCAATCTTTCCATGAACCTGTAGATGATCATACTCTTCTTGCCTGTCTTATTAATTCCTTAAGTAATTTCTCAGATGATAAGATTAAATCCCTTTCCATAGATGAACTTAGATCCAAGCTTAATCTCTTAAAAATTGAACACAGATTCAATTTAGGTTTGACTGACAAATATAAGCGCTTTTATCTTGATTCAAAGAAAGAAATAGATAGATTAAGACAGAAAATTAGCGATCTCATTGACGAGAAATATCTTGCTATCAAGAAGGGATCCAAGACCCTAGCAGACTTTCATAAAACTCTCCTTGACGTTCAAATGGACAGAGATAAACTTATCCGCGAGAATGAAGATCTTCTTGCGAGGGAGACTCAAGTTCGATCTCGTCTCCTTGTTAATAGCGATGATGAGTTTGCTTGGGCTGCGAAGGTTCTTGACAATGCTAGGAATGACTTAGGTGTAAATTTTAGCCTTCAAGTTGAACAAGCGGCCTTAATTAGAGATATGATTTCTGAAAGAGAAGGTTGTTTGCTGTTCTTCTTCTCGCTATTTTCTTAGTTTTATTATTCTTCTTTACAAAATTTCTAACTTGTCATCATATATTCTCGCAGGATCTGAAAAAAGATATCTTGAAAGAATTGGAGAACTTGAAAATGAGAAGAATCAGCTCGCGAATACTCTAGCTGCTCGCAATAAAAAATATTCGCGATTGAAAGAGCAGTTTGACATTACCACCGCAAATTTCAATAATCTCTCATTATTGTTCGTAATGATTCCGTTAAATTGGTCTGCAATGATCATGGAATTTCTCCTTATATATATCCTGATCTTGCAAAGGAAATTCCCGCAGTAATCCAAAATCTTAACATTTCTGATAGTGAAGCTGAGGATTCTGATGAGGATGAAAATGATAATGATAATGACGAAGAAGAAAAATTTGGGGGAGGAGAAGAATCTGATAAGAATGAAGATAGTGATGATAATGATGAAAGGGAGAACTATGGCGATGAAGAGAAGTCTGATAAAGAGGATGGTGATGGATCTAGCTAGCTCTTCTTTTTCCTTCTATCTTCCTTGTACATTTATTTTCTTCTTTCTGTAACATTGCTATGAGTTTCTCCAATTTTGTCAATTTCTTTTGCTTCTACCTGTATGAATTAGAAAACAGTTCTTTTTCTACAAGTCAATCAATCAATATAATTATTATTCTTCAACTTTCTGTGTGCATTTATCTATGCAATTTTTATATGATATATTTATGCAATTTTTATATGATAGATGAATAATAACTTCATCGTTCTCATGCATTCCCATACTTGCCTCTATTATTCATCTGCAATATAAAAAATTGATTAAAGATTAGATATTAATGGTAAATAAAATTTGCTTTAATATTGGCGATCTTATTGCCAGCAATAACTTCGTGAAATCGCAATTCTCGTAACATATGTGAGTATTATCGCAGTAATCTTGTGGTGTTATTACGCCTTCCTAATTAAAGGTCTTATTTTGCCACACTCTTTCTTTCTGCGACAAAATCGTATGACGTCTTTACATTTGCATGTATTGACCCATTGATCTTGCCTTATCTTTCTTCTTTGATTATGTTGCTACAATATGACAAGTCTAAAATCTCTCGCGAGATCAACGCCTCGTGACATTGCCGTTTTGCGATGAAATCGCAGGACGTCTTTACACTTTCATGCAAAAACCCATTGATCTCATCTTAACATTTCTCTTGTGGCTTATTGCCTCTGTATTATTTATGTCACGCGACAATATGACAGGACTAAATGTTCTTGCGACCATAAAGCCCCATGACATTGCCATCTTAAGACACTTATCAGCTCCCTAATGGAGGGTGCCGCCCTTATCTTCCCCATGGTTTCCCCTTCAAGGAGGGCACATCGGCCATACAAGACTAGCTCCTCCCATCAAGATTTACCAACAACCATCTTTTTTCGCAGCCTCTTGTCCTTTATTCCTATATGGCTTATAGTTACAAGACTGCACCCTAAGTGGGGTTTTCTTCAGGCCAAGTGCATCATAGCCAAGACTTACCAAGAATGGCAAGGAAGTTTCGTACGCCCTTGGAACCCTTGGCTCAACCATGTACCTCGACGCCTAGGTCATACTTTGCACTTATTGGAAGAGATTCTCAGTCGTCCAACCAGGGTATAACCATATATAGTTGGAAATCCAAGATCTCTCTCCCGGATAGGTTTTATTTAACCCCAACATCTGCATGACTCAGGATCCAGCAGCGGTATAACCTTACCCCTGAATCATGTCAAGAGATACCCCTCCTATGACGCGCTATTAGGTCTTACATTTTCCTCTTGCGAAATTTTATTCGTGAACTAGGGTGCACGCCATAAAGGTTCGTCCCATTCTTTAATCTCTGCGAAATTTTATTCGCGCTTCTCGCGAGTATTGTAACTCTGATAGAATTTCATAACTTTGATCTTCTTTCTTTTTGTAAAATCTTACGATTCTTTCAAGCAAAATATTCTGTTCAATTACATATTTTTCAAACAAATCATTCATAGATCTCTCTAAGGTTCATCATTTTACCTCTCTACTTACTATTTTCTGATTCTGCTTTTCTGCTACGTTTTAACGTTGTTTCTTTTTCTGCGAGACGCTCGCCATCAGCTTTCACATCCTATTTCCGCTCTATTGCATCAATCATTAACCTTTCACATCTCTGTTGTTGTTTGATTTTGTACTTCCAATTGCTATTCTTTTCAGCTCTTTCTTCGCAAGACTTCATATCGATTTTATAACATTTCTTGCTTTCTCCCCAATCTCCTTTAATAACTCCAACACCTTTAGGATGAGGAAATTTGATACACTGGTGATAAGTGGAGGCTACACCCAATATCCCGTGTAACCAAGGTCGTCCTATCAAGGCATTGTAAGGTGATTCGATGTCCACAACGCAAAATAAGATTTTTGAAGATATTCCTTTTAACGGTATCTGCATTTCAATTTCCCCATTTGGTTTGTTAGTTGTACCGTTAAATCCATAGATTTTATACGTTGATGGTATCAAATCTTCATCTCTTACGCCCATGGTTCTATAGGTATGATAAAATAAGATATCAACTGAACTCCCGGTATCTATTAAGACTCTGTTGATGGCCCAAGAGTCTTCAATTTTACCATCATCTTCTTCTTGCATTTTCTTTGGTTTTATCTCTAATTGTACCACCAATGGGTTGTCATGTTGCTCGCCAAGTTCTGGTATATCTTGCGCGGTGAAAGATAGAGTTTGTTTTTTCCATTCTTCTAATGGCGAGGCTCTCGCTATATTCATTATCTCTCTTCCATCTGTATTCCTCGCGAAGACTCTACTTAAAACATTATCATGGAAATCTTCTACAGTTCTGAATGAATGCACAATGGAGTTACAAAACAAATTCTTTGCTTTATCCCCCACTTCTATCACGAATATATATGCTCCTTTTACAACATTCACTCTGCGAGTTTCTGGCGCTGGCGGTAATTGATGAGGTTGTGGATGTCCTCCTAGAAAGTGATTTAACTTCCCTGATCAATCATCCTCAAAATTATCCTCTTTACATTCCTACAATCATTTATTGAATGACCATGAAAGTGATGGTAAGGACAAAATTCTTAACTTCGATTGCTTGGATGTGGTTCTTTCCCCATGTTCCATGGCGATGGTATATTCTCCATCAGGATAATAGCTTCCCAAATTTTTTCTATACTGGCATTAAGAGGTGGCATCTTAATTTCTTCCCATATTATCTTTTGATTTCCTTGTCCTCTAAAGTTATTCTGCCTTTGTCCGCCATAAGTTTCTTGCGGCTGATCAAGTCTTTGAATCTTATTATTTCCACCGCGATTGTAATAATTCTTCTCCCTTTCATATTATTCTTGATCTCGACTACCCATCGCTACCAAGTTTTGTTGATTTTCACTTACCATCTTATCTTGTTGTGGCTGCGAGGTGCTAGCCACATTATTTATCATTTTAGGGAGTAAACTTCCACTTGCCGTTAGTGAGCTGGTGTTTGCGATTGGATATAATTCCATCTCATCTTGTTTCTCCTCCAAAGCAATGTACTCTTCCTGTAGTTCTCGCAGTTCAGTCATAGTGATTGTATTCTTGACTCTGAAAATTTGTATGTACAGTAGATTGGTCGCAAACATTGCATTGATAAAAGACAAGATAAGATATCTCTCGTCAACTCTTCCTGCCATCTCACTGCACATTGTCTTCCATCTTATGGTTAAATGTTTCAGACTCTCACCAACTCTCTATTTTAACCCAAACACATCTTCAATACCCGGCCGCGATGAATCGTTGCTAATATATGCTCCTAAAAATGTAGCTTGTAAATGATCAAAATAAGTTATGGTATTTTTTGGTAATCCCTTGAACCATTTCAATGCCTCGCCAGTTAAGATGGATGCAAAATATTTGCATAGCACATCATCATGATTCTCCCATTGTAGCATACATCTAACATAGGCTTTGACATGTTGAACAACACAAGTAGTTCCATCAAAAATGCTGGTTAATGCTGGTAAATTGCATTTTGAAGGTATCCCTCTTAACTGTACTTCTTGAGTAAATGGAGTTATCGCAGCTTCTTCAATATCTTAATCAAGTTGCCTTCTACCTCCTTCTCTTCTATTGTTTATCATTCCTCGCATTTCTGCTAGTTCTCTCAATATTTTTTCATTCTCAGGTGAGTTATTTCCATTGGCCTCTTTAACGCCGTTTCCCTTCTTCTGCGTTCTTGCCTTTCTTGTCTTGGGAGATTTTGTGTATCTTCTTCTTTATCATCATCTATTCTTTCTCTGCGATTCTCTCTTTCATCTTCCTCTTGATATCGTAACTGCCTATCTCCTTCTCTGCGGATTTCCTCATTTCTCTTCGCTGTCTCTCTATTCTCCTATGTATCCTATCATACTCCTCTTGAATATTACCATTGTAGCGATTTTTCGTACGCCGCCTTTCTCGATTTTCGTGATTATTTTGTCGCAATGCTTCTCGAAATTCATGTTCTTCTACTTCTGCCCTTAATCTTTTCCTCTCGCGGGCTAGACGTGCTTATTCAGTGTAATGTATCTCGATTTCTTCTTCAATCATTCTTTGATTTCTTTGATTCTCTCGCCCATGTAATATCCTCCTACCTTCTTCTGAATTTTCTTCTTCAATTTGGTTGTTTCTTCCCTCTTGATTTCTATTGTCACGTGGATTATAGCGATCTCCAATTATCTCTTCTTCTCTAGGACGTTGTTCTCCATTTAAATTCTGCACTTCTTCTCTAACATTTCTCATTGAGTAATTTTGCCTTGGTTCTTCTCTGAGTGATCTTGAATTTGATCTAATAGTACTTCTTGATCTCCTTCTTTGTAACCTCAAATTCTCCATTCTTAGTTCATGATTTTGTCTTGTTAAATTCGCACGTTCTTCTGCCTCTAATCTTCTTTCTTCCTGTATTCTTTGTCTCAAATCATCTACTATTTCACGTCCTTCATGAATTAATCCTCCAACAATTTCTTGATTTCTTTATCCTCCTTCTTCATTTCTTAATTGTCGATTTTCTGCTTCTTCTATCGAATCCGACCTCCAAGTATGCACACTCACTCTATCATAATCCACATTCCTATCTCGTGTTTGTGTTTGTTGATTAATCTTTTAAATTTAACTTTATGCTTCATTTCTTATTCTATTTCTTCCCGATCTTATCCTTAAAGATTCTTCCAATTCACATATTCCCTCACCTGCAAGTCTTTTACTTCTTCTCACAGTTGTCGGTGGTTCTGATGTATTTCTTCTTCTTCTAGCCATTTCTTCAACTCTAACAATTTCTTCAAATCTTCAAGTTGTAATTAGAGATTTCTTAGCTTGATTCTCCCTGTTTCTGGGCGCCAAAATGTAGTTGCAGGAATTCCTACACTACACCCTTGTTAAGATTCTATAGAAATTTGTTGGAAATCAATTAAACTTCAAAGATTTATACGACACTTTACTATTCAAATTTCAGAAATGTTTACAGAATTGGAAGAAATCAAGATTACAAATATTCTCTTGAAGTTTCTCTCTCCTCAAGACTCTTTCAGCTCTCAAAAATACATCATCCTTTTCTGGATCTATCAAGCCCTTTATATAGGGATTTACATAATGGATGACAACTAAGTTTTCCTCATATTTCGGATCTATTCTGCGATCTCATCGAGATCGATACAATATTCTCTATCGCAAGAACGATGATCATCGCAGGATCAACATATTATTCTCTTATTTCTTCCATTGTCAGTTTCTTTTGGGTATTCTGTGACACTCATGAAACGTTGTTAAATAATTGGTAGTGACGCTCGCAGAAACGTTGCTAATATCGAAGGAATAGCGTTGTGGCGATATTCTGGTCCTACATCTTGCCTCTTCTCATGTCTTTTCTGCGAGGAAGAGAAGATCATGAGAAATTTTTAAAATTCCATAACTGCTTATCTTTCCAGACTTCTCTGTTCTGACACGTTTCTGTATCTTTCGCCAGCTGTTTTCACGAATTCTTTCTTCCAATAAATTTTTGACACGTCTCCTCTAACCGCTGCGATCTGACCACCCACGTCTTTTCTTTGCATTAATTGCCTTCATCTTCTTCGAGAAATTTCTTCTTCTATAAATACTCTTCTCATTCCTTTCCCTTTTCTCTTTTACTTTCTTCTTCTTTCTCTCCATACCCTCTCTGCAAATTTTACTGTTCTTCCGCGAATTGCGCTTCTGTTACTGCTTTGATTTCTTTTTTCTTTTCAAACTTTTCTTTCATTCCCATACTCAAAAATGGTTGCTGTTGGTACCAAAAACTTGAAGGCCTTTAATGAGATACGCGAGAAACTCAAAATTAAAGGTTTTAACTTATCTTTAATTCCAGATCAGGATTCTAGATCTGAACTTTCTCTTAAATTGTTTACTGATGATCAATGTTCTCGCGAAAAAATCATAGTATCGCTAGGAAAAATTGAATCTGGTCTTCCCATTCCTCTCTATGACCCTGAACTTCTATTATTTTATCTAATAATTTCCGACGAAAGATTCTCGCGAGCGATATATCAACTAGGTGGAGATTGTATCAGATTGCTACTTGAATATGCTTCTCGCGGCGCAAATAAAGGAACTCGGTACCCTGAAGCTCCAAAGAATCCTTTATTTAAAGATGTCCCCATTATTTATGCGGATTATACTATGGACAACTTCTTTGTAAATTATAGTATAGTCCCTATGAAGAGGGATAGCACCTGCTGGGGTGTTCGTTTGAAAAAAGAGAAGGTCGCTGGTGATAAAGCTCTTATGCTGGATATTGATTTTCATACACCTACCAACCAAGGTCTTCGCCATTCTAGCGATGACAAGTGGTTCATCTTTCCATTATGTCTTGAAGGTCCTTATATATCTGGTTCTCGCGAACTTCCCGCGAGTCTTGCAGAATATCAACCTTGGGTATTTAATTGGCCTGAGAGAACTAAAGAGGTACTAATCTCTATGAATTTTCATATTATTATTATTCATTATCTTCCTTGCGCTTTCGTATTCTCGCTAATTATTTTGATCTATCTCAGATTGAAAGAATGAAGCTCAGTTACCAATCTTTAAGGAAGCCTAGCACTTTTTTGGCTCTGAAATCTTTCACGGATGAAGTAAGAAATATCTCTTCAAAAATTTTAACAATATATTGTTGCCCCTATTTCTTATTTTCATCTGTGCTCGCAGGAAATCGTAGAGTTAGAACCATTAATACCCGCAAAAACCAAGGAGAAATCTTTGAAAGGGAAATCTGGGAAATCTTCAAAGGATAAATCTGCTGCTCCTTCTAGGGGAAAGCCTCATGCCCCTCGCAATGAAGAATCTAGCGATCCTCCATTAAAGAAAAGGAAAACTCAACCTTCTTCTTCATCAATTTCTCAACTAATTCCAGAAAATCCAAATGTTGATCTTGACGAGGGTTTTGATGTTAGCGGTTTTCCTTCAATAAAAAATTCTTCTTCTTTTGATTCTTCAATGACTCATCTATCCAGAATTTTTAGCGATATTTCCCACATCATAACTTGTAATGATGAGGATGAAGTTATTGACAAGACATCCCAAGCTCTCACTAAAGTTTGCGATGCCCCTATTCTGGTGGATAATGATTCTCTTCAAGGAATCTCAAGATCGCTGACTCCCAGTCTCTTGAATTCTCTTGGTGCCTTGGTATGTTTTCATTTCTTCAGTTTGTTTATATATTTTCTCCATCGGTAGATCTTAATTTATATTTTTCTTACGCAGGTTGGAAGAGCTTCTTTTGCTGTTGCTTCTGATTTAGATAAAAGATGTGTCAACTCTGAAGAGAAAGCTGCTAAACTTCACCAAGATAAAGTGAAATTAGAATTTGAAGTTATTGAACTTCACAAGAATAATAAACATCTGGAGACTGAAGCTTCAGTTGATAAGCAAAAGATCTCTGATCTTGATAGAGCTAACTAAAAACTATATGGTATGACTGATTTCCTTTCTCTGTTAATTGTTTTTACTTTATCGCAGCTTATTCAAGCGACCACTTTAATCTTGCAGATATTTATGGTCTTACTGACGAGGCTATACTCTTTCAATATTTCCCTGAACCTGTAGATGATCATACTATTGTTGCCTGTCTTATTAATTCCTTAAGTAATTTCTCAGATGATAAGATTAAATCCCTTTCCATAGATGAACTTAGATCCAAGCATAATCTCTTAAAAATTGAACACACATTAAATTTAGGTTTGACTGAAAAATATAAGCGCTTTTATCTTGATTCAAAGAAAGAAATAGATAGATTAAGACAAAAAATTAGCGATCTCATTGACGAGAAAGATCTTGCTATCAAGAAGGGATCCAAGACCCTAGCAGACTTTCATAAAACTCTCCTTGATGTTCAAATGGACAGAGATAAACTTATCCGCGAGAATGAAGATCTTCTTGCGAGGGAGACTCAAGTTTGATCTCGTCTCCTTATTAATAATGATGATGAGTTTGCTTGGGCTGCGAAGGTTCTTGACAATGCTAGGAATGACTTAGGTGTAAATGTTAGCCTTCAAGTTGAACAAGCGGCCTTAATTAGAGATATGATTTCTGAAAGAGAAGGTTGTTTGCTGTTCTTATTCTCGCCATTTTCTTAGTTTTATTATTCTTCTTTACAAAATTTCTAACTTGTCATCATATATTCTCGCAGGATCTGAAAAAAGATATCTTGAAAGAATTGGAGAACTTGAAAATGAGAAGAATCAGCTCGCGAATACTCTAGCTGCTCGTAATATAAAATATTCGCGATTGAAAGAGCAGTTTGACATTACCACCGCAAATTTCAATAATCTCTCATTGTTGTTCGTAATGATTCCGTTAAATTGGTCTGCAATGATCATGGAATTTATCCTTCTATATATCCTGATCTTGCAAAGGAAATTCCCGCAATAATCCAAAATCTTAACATTTCTGATAGTGAAGCTAAGGATTCTGATGAGGATGAAAATGATAATGATAATGGCGAAGAAGAAAAATCTGGGGGAGGAGAAGAATCTGATAAGAATGAAGATAGTGATGATAATGATAAAAGGGAGAACTCTGGCGATGAAGAGAAGTCTGATAAATAGGATGGTGATGGATCTAGCTAGCTCTTCTTTTTCCTTCTATATTCCTTGTACATTTATTTTCTTCTTTCTGTAACATTGCTATGAGTTTCTCCAATTTTGTGAATTTCTTTTGCTTCTACCTGTATGAATTAGAAAATAGTTCTTTTTCTACAAGTCAATCAATCAATATAATTATTATTCTTTAACTTTCTGTGTGCATTTATCTATGCAATTTTTATATGATATATCTATGCAATTTTTATATGATAGATGAATAATAACTTCATCGTTCTCATGCATTCCCATACTTGCCTCTATTATTCATCTGCAATATAAAAAATTGATTAAATATTAGATATTAATGGTAAATAAAATTTGCTTTAATATTGGCGATCTTATTGCCAGCAGTAACTGCGTTAAATCGCAATTCTCGTAACATCTGCGAGTATTATCGAAATAATCTTGTGGTCTTATTACGCCTTCCTAATTAAAGGTCTTATTTTGCCACGCTCTTTCTTTCTGCGACAAAATCGCAGGACGTCTTTACATTTGCATGTATTCACCCATTGATCTTTCCTTATCTTTCTTCTTTGATTGTATTGCGACAATATGACAAGTCTAAGCTCTCTCGCGAGATCAACGCCTCGTGACATTTCCGTTTTGCGATGAAATCGCAGGACGTCTTTACACTTTCATGCAAAAACCCATTGATCTCATCTTAAAATTTCTCTCGTGGCTTGTTGCCTCTGTATTATTTACGTCACGCGACAATATGACAGGCCTAAATGTTCTTGCGACCATAAATCCCCATGACATTGCCGTCTTAAGACACTTATCAGCTCCCTAATGGAGGGTGCCGCCCTTATCTTCCCCCTGGTTGCCCCTTCAAGGAGGGCACATCGGCCATACAAGACTAGCTCCTCCCATCCATATTTACCAACAACCAGTTGTTTTCGCAGCCTCTTGTCCTTTATGCCTATATGGCTTATAGTTACAAGACTGCACCCTAAGTGGGGTTTTCTTCAGGCCAAGTGCATCATAGAAGAGACTGGAGCTGGAAGCTCAGTAGAGAAATCAATGGGTAAAGCAGGTGAAACAGCAGCAGAAGAGAAAGTGGAACTTTGAGAAACTAGTGATGTGTAAGGAAAAGAAGATTCATTGAATGAGACATGTCTAGATATGTAAATAGTACCTGAAATTGGATCAAGACATCTGTATCCCTTGTGAGTGAGACTATAGCCAATAAAAATGCAATGTTTACTTCTAGGTTCAAGTTTGTTTGTTGTATAAGGCTTGAGCCATGGAAAACAAGCACAACCAAAAGATTTAAGAAAGTTATAATCAGGTGGTTTATGAAATAAGGCTTCAAAAGGAGATTTATAGGTGAGAGATCTATTAGGCAACCGATTGATAAGGTAATTTGCAGTTTGAAGAGCTTCTACCCAAAAGGAATTTGGTAGACCTGCCTGACAGAGAAGGGTTCTAGTAATACTTAGAAGGTGTTTATGCTTCACCTCAGCAACACCATTCTGTTCTGGTGTATGTGGAAAGCTAAGTTCATGACTGATACCTTTAGAGTCACAGAAATTCAGAAGAAAATTATTGAGAAACTCACCCCCATTGTCAGTTCTGATAGTGACAACATGATGAGATAACAAGTTTTCAATCCTAGTGACAAAAGAAATGAAAGCATGTTTAAAATATGCTTTGATGATAATAGGTAAAAGCCAACAATATTTGGTAAACTCATCCACTATATTAGCATAATACAAAACACCAGAGGTGGATGCTACATGACAAGGACCCCAGAGGTCAATGTGCAACAGTTGTAAAGGCTTATTAGCTACATAAATAGATAGTTGAAAAGGTAGTTTCTGACATCTGCATAACTTGCATTCATTACAGAAGAAAGGTTTATTGGAAACATTTGATAAGTTCAATGTTTTACATAGTTTTTGTAAAGTCTGAAATGAAGGATGACCAAATCTTCTATGTAGTAAAGATGGATCATGGAGTGTGGAGGTGAGAGCATGATTTGTTGAGCTGAAGGTGATTGGGTAAAGACCATTTTTATGTGGACCTTGGAAAAGAAGCTTCCCAGAGTTGAGATCCTTCACACAAAATCCATTAGAACTAAGAGTTAATGAACAGTTGTTATCAGATGTGAATTTGTGTATGGATAAAAGATTATGCAAAGACTGAGGTACTATGAGAACATCATTAAGAAGGAATGAATGATCATTAGCAAGTCTACTAGAGTTAGCCTTATGAGTAATAAGCATACCTTCACCACTAGCTGTTTGAATAATTTCGAGCCATCATATGGAGAGACTTCTTGAAAATCATCCTTGTTAGAAGCAACATGATTGTTGGCACCACTGTCTGCAATCCATTCTTCTGGAGTGTCAAATATATCTGCAACTGCTAACATAGCACTGAGATTGGTAGGAGGACTTCTGCCTTGATAAGATAAATTGAGTCTTTGATCACAATTTGGAGCCAGATGCTCAGTAGACAAACAAATTTGACATGGTGTTGGTTTGGCTGCAGTTTGATAGCCTCTGCCAGAAGAATTTTTATGAAATATGGCTGGATTAGGATGTCTACCACCATATGAATTAGAATAGCCTCTTCCTCTGTAATTCCCCTTATTGTTGTTATAGTAACCTCCTCTAAAAGATCCTCTATTAGCAACAAAAGCCTTGGCTTCAATATTGTCCTTCTGAGATTTAATTCTATCACTAACCACTGCTTCTTCACTTAACAGATTATTATGCAACTCAATACTTGAAATTGGAGGATTTCTATGTCTCATAGAAGTTTCAAAAGGAATATAATCTGAGTTAAGAGCTTTTAGAGTAACTACCACAAGTTCCTTATCAGAGATGATTTCACCAGATTACTTTGCTAATTGATCAGATAATGATTTTATTTCATTGATAAGAGAAGGTATAGATCGATCACCTTGAGTTACAGAAAGCAGTTTGGTACGTAGTTGAATAGAGTGGGTAGATGAAGCTCTCGCAAATCTATCTTCAATACTGGTCCACAATTGATGAGAGGAAGTTGATCTTGAGAAGTATGCAATGACGGAGTCATAAATTGTTGAATTGATCCACATTATGATTGTTGAGTCTTCATCCATCCAGTCGGTGTATAGAGGATTCTCAGTACCATTTTGCTGATTCCTAATATTGGTGAATTGAGGCGGACAGACATGAGAACCATCAAGAAATCGCATGAGTTTGTATTTAACAATGACAGGATTCATGAGATTACGCCATGTAATGAAATTATCATCCTTCAATTTGAGATGAACGAAATTTGTTAATTGATTTAGGGGAATAGTAGAAAAAGAATTAGAGGTAGGATTTTCCATAATAGAAGATGACGATGAAAGAAAAGAGGATCAAGAAAGTTTGAGTTGCTAAGTTCTTGAATGTAAAACAAGATTAAAACAACAGAAAAACATCTGAGATTGATACACAGAAGAGATCGAAAGCTAAAATGATTAGCTGATGAAGAAAAATTGAGTAAACATGATCGAAAAATGGTGAGGAGAAAACCCTAACCTACCCTGTATGATACCATGACAGAGTTGTATTAATCTCAGAAAAGTTACAAAGTTTCAATTCAGGAAGACAAAGTCTTCTATTTCAAGTACAGCACACACTAGGTGTGTATTTAAAGAGTTGCTAACGTACACTGACCGACAAATACAAGTAATATAGCTAGCACATGTGAGAGGGAAATTCAGTTCAAAGTTTCTTAACCTGCACTACTACAAATCTTATCCTGCACTGCTGTATGTATGTCATTAATAAGAAGTTATACTAGATGGCCACGTGCGGTGGAGGCCGACCGATCAAGAAATGAAGAATTTATTAAAGCAGGGAAAAAAAATCTAAGCTTATTAACATGAGTTTTTGTTTCCGTTGAAAATTCAAATTTGTAATCACCTCATTATTAGCCATGACGGTTTTAAATATTTGTTGGACCGGAAAAAACAGCATTACCAATTTACACATGAACTCCTCACATGTTCACAAATCACAATCAAATTTTTAGCTAATTCACTGGCGTTCTAGCTTGTTTCACCACTGCCACCACCTAACCCGCCACTGCCGCGGCCACCACCTGGATTTGGAGTTCTTTATACACTAAAGTCAGTACTTAATTGGTTCAAATGAAAACAAAACCACCAATCTAGACCTTAAGCAACCAGAGACTGCTGGCCTTTATTCTTTTTAAGTGACAAAATAGAAAAGAGGCTTTCGTAAAACTTGTAATTAGGAGCCGTGAGGAGTGGAGGGGAAACAAGGGCACTCCATCCATCTCGATCTTCTTGCAAGTCTTTTTCCTGCTATCATAGGAATACAAACCAAGAGCAATTCCTATGGCAATGGACAGATACAAAAGTTTGTTCAGCCAGGTGGATGGTCAAACTGGATTTTCCATTATGAAAAACCATATGGCGTCATTACAATAGAAGCGCGACATGACTAAAGACGCGGGCGTTCGGTAGCATGACTTAAGCGCTCGAAGGCGTGACTTAGGCGCTCGTGAACTGGTCGCCAACGCTCGAATGAACTCCCACTGCATCATCTTTTACTAACAGTGCAAAGTATATCATTTAATTTATAAAAATATAGGTTTTATATAAAACTCTACAGGTGTCCCTCTTTTTTTGAATTATTTATCATTTTATTTATGTTGTAATGATTAGTGGGCCCATTATCTATTATTATACTGATTTATATATCATATATTTATATTAAAATGAATAAATAAGTAATGGACGATTGAAGTAAAAGCGCGCGTCTGCACTGAGAACGCGGGCGACATCAGGGCTATCGCCGAGTCATTGGTCATGGCGCGCGTTCTTGCACCCGACGCGCCTACTAGAGTGTCTCAGTGTTCAAATCAACAGATCTGTTCATTTAAACATCCATTTTCTTGGTTTGTTCATCCCATAGTGGGATCAAAATGAACAAATTCTAGGTTTGTTCATCCCATAGGAACAACTCTAAATCTGCAGAGTTTGTAATCATGGCATGCAAAGACTATTTGCTCAATATTTGCAGCAACTCCGAAACCGCAAATTCTGAACCCCCAAAAAAGGTAATTGGACAGTCTGCGCTCCAAGTGCTTGCGTTACCTTGACATGATTCTAGAATTTGAACGTTAAAAAAAACATATTTTTTCATGGAAACACAAACATTTTTACGGTCTTCTTTCACCGGTTTTGGTTGCCTCTAAGAATCTGGGCTTGTTAGACTTTTTTGTGTGTTTGCGCAACAACCAGTGGCGAATCCAAAATAAAAGTTCATAGGGGGCATACTTTATTTTTGAAGAACATAACTAAAAATGTAACTTAAAAAAAAAATCCCATACAACAACTAAAACCATAAAGTTCATTCAAATTGCTTGGAACGAAGCATATCTTGACGTTTGGCTGATCCAGCCACCACATTCACCAAGTTACTCATCATGACATAAAGTTGTTCAACATATGCATGTTTTTTTTGCAACAACCACAACAACTAGCTGTAATTGGTGAGCAAAACAGTGGACAAAATACGCACAATCATTATCCTTCAAAATCAGTTCCTTTAGACCATTATACTCGCTTTGCATATTGCTTGCCCCGTCATAACCCTGCCCTCGCAATCTGGAAATGCTCAATCCATGTCGAGAAAAGAAATCTGTAGGTACCGAATATCGCAAGATACTAGTTTACGAACATAAGAGGAAAGAATCGCAAGATAATGCGATAATAGCAGAAACACGGGAAAAGTGTGAAGAGATTACGAATATAGAACAAACCTACGAATATAAGTTGCGATACTTCGCAAGGCATATACAGCTGTACAAATTTCACTATAAATAGTAGTTCAAATGTAAAATTTGAGAAGTTCTTTTAGTGAGTGTTAGGAAATATCTTAGGAAAGAGAATAGAGAAAGTTGTGACTATTCTAGTTCCATTTAGATACTTCTTTGTAATCAATGGAGAGCATTAATGAGAAAATTGTCATTCATCATCAAGAACTTCTTAAGTTTTACAAATTCTACAGAGGGTGCAGTTGTAGGATATTCTGCAACTACATAATTGGCGCTAGAAACAGGGAGGAGTAAAGAGTTTTGCATCAAAGAAATGGTTAGAAGAAGAAATACATCAGAACCATTGACTGCAGTAAGAAGAAGTGCAAGACTCGCAGGTGGAGAAGAAAACGTAACAGGAGAACCTAGTAGGAGAAGGAACAATCGAAGAAATCAAACTCAACAAACAATAGATCATGATCGAGTGAGTATACACACTTGGAGAACTGATACACCAACAGAAACATACAGAGAACCACAAATTAGAGAAAATGGGAATTTAATTGGGAGGAATAATTCATGAAAGAGAAATGGATATAGTAGAAACATTGAGATAAAAATTTCAAGAAGAACGAAGGTTAGAAGCTGAAGAACTGATAGGTGTGATAAACACCTAATTTAATATCTAGTATTTATGCTTTCTTTGCTATTTTTCGTGTGAATTATGTATCTTATGTGTGAGTTTGAGTGTATTAGGTGCTTTGGAGTTGTATGGAGCAAAAGAAGGAGAAATTAGCCATTCGGAGCAAAAAGGGTAGAAAGGTCATTTCACTTTGCGAACAATATCGGAGTATGTGTGAAACGTAGTCCCTGTCTCCGTCGCCTAAACAAGCGTGGAATGCTGGATCCAAGGCAACTATCATGTACTTGCTGACAAGAATCATGCGCTTGGATCCAGTTTGATCCAATCATGTTGTCTTCAAAAAAAATAAAAAAAATAATAATAATAATAAGAAAAAAAAAATTTGAAAAAGAGAAAAGAAAAGAAAAAAAGTATTATTTTGGTTGAATAAAGTCACTCTGGTTCCCTTGTATATGTCAGTGAGTTGATGTAGCATTCAAACCAAGTAGCTCAATCCAATAGGAATAGGTTCATCTTGGCAGTGACCTTCAAACAGATATGGGAAACATCGAACACTTGTGAACATTCGCCAACATCTATATCTATATCCATCTTCTTAATCTTTTCATTGTGATTGTGGTTTGTTAGTTTCCGAGTATTGTGGCTTGTTCGACTATCTAATTAAAGCTTTACTAATATATGAATTGAATTTGTGCAAGGTACCTCCTCCTGTAGTCAATTTGGATTCGTTCATTGATTTGTCATAAATAGACGGAGTTTGAAATATAGGTTTTGTAGGAAGACCTCTTGTAAACCTTCACGAGACTATAACTCGTCCACTAGGGACACCTAGGGGTTTAAAGGCTTGTTATTTATGCTTAAAGTGACCGTAGCCTCGACGAGATGGAGTTGTATGTATCTTTTAGAATTATTTTTGTTTGATTTGCTCGAGGACTAGCAAAGTCTAAGTGTGGGGGAATTTGATAGGTGTGATAAACACCTAATTTAATATCTAGTATTTATGCTTTCTTTGCTATTTTTCGTGTGAATTATGTATCTTATGTGTGAGTTTGAGTGTATTAGGTGCTTTGGAGTTGTATGGAGCAAAAGAAGGAGAAATTTACCATTCAGAGCAAAAAGGGTAGAAAGGTCATTTCACTGCGAACAATATCGGAGAGTCGAGCCATGGTTGAGGGTCGACCAGTCCTACATGAGCACTAAAAACAACGAGCTGGTGTTAAGGGGTGGCCGCCTGTTATGGGGTATCTATTGGGTTATCCCCTAGCCTATGTATTGGGGTGCCAATAACCACCCCAATCATTCTAACCTAAATTTGAGAGATACTTTCTCTCATTCATTACTTCTTCCATCACTGAAATTGAGAAAGGAGAAAATGTGGCTGCTGCTGAGGTTGATGGAAGGAACCGGTACTCGAGTCTGGGTTGTTTGACCAGAATAACATGGATGTTGTCCAAGTTCAGTTGGGAAGAATCAACTGAAAATGGGTTCGATCTATTTGAAAGATTATTGAATCTGGGAGATGATGAGAATTGATAGGGAAGATGAATTTGGGGTTTGAATCTCAGTGAGCAGTGGACCAAGTTCGTGTGTTCAACCACAGAGTGTGAACTGCTAAGGGTTGTTGCTGGTAAGGAAGAACAATGGCAGTAAGTCAGGGTACTGGTGGCTTGAGTTGGGTCGTGTGGTGCTGTTTGTTTCAAATGGGAATGGCTATGAAAGGTGGTGATCTGGTTGAACTGAACTTGGGGTTTTGAACCGGTATCAATTTGAGTGGATATCTTCCAAGGAAGGAATTGAAAGGATTGATGGTGGAGGAGAAATCAGTGGCTGCTAATGGTGAAACCAAGAGAGAAATTCAGGGAGAAATTAAACATGGCTTTGAGGGGTGTGTTGATTCTATCCATGGTGTGGATGAATGGGTCTGTTGAGTTGTTAAACAGGGTAGAGAGTACAAGGGCTTAAATGGGTTCTTTGTGATTGCATGGTTTGTGGCAATGGTGGTTAACAAATTAGAGTCTGTGGTGATACAAGGGGCATGAAGGTAGATGTTCAGCTGGA
This sequence comes from Papaver bracteatum, assembly GCA_023529315.1. Taxonomy (NCBI): domain Eukaryota; kingdom Viridiplantae; phylum Streptophyta; class Magnoliopsida; order Ranunculales; family Papaveraceae; genus Papaver; species Papaver bracteatum. The sequence goes on along the minus strand of JAJJWX010003027.1, from coordinate 15,164 downwards.
ATTTGCAGTTGGTGCTAATCTTTGTGGTCCTGTGATGCTATGGGTTGAGGTTATTAAATGGAGTCATAGCTGGTGGTGCAATGGATATGAGAAGAACAAGGTGCTTGAGAAAAGCTTGAATTGGTGGTGATTCACTGAATGATGGTGGAGTTAGTGTGCTGCTATGGTGGAGCTACTAAATTGTAGATGACATGGAGATGTAGCTGGTGCAGCTGAGGTTTGCAGTGAAGGTTGTCTGGTGACAGTGAGGCATTGTCGGTGATTTTGCAGCTGAGAAGAAGTTGGTTTGAATTTTAGCTGTTGCTATAGATTGCGAGATGAACTCGGGGAAGTAGTGGGTTTGAAGCTGTTGGTGTTGGTCGGTGCATCTACTTCCATGAATGTGTAAATGAATGCAATGGCTCTGCAGTGTAATCGAAGTTGGTGCCACTTCGCAAAAAAGATGGTGCAATTGATTTGCGAAGTGCGAGATGGTAGTGCATATGGCACAGCTGATTAAAACTACTGACGGGGAAGGAACCGGCACGAGATGGTGGTTGCGAGGCTATATCTCGATGGGGTTCGGACAAAACATGAAGTGTAGCGCTGAGATGGGAAGAGATGTGTTGTAGTTTGGTGTTAGTTGGGTATTGAATGTGGTGAAATTTAAGTGCGGTGCGTGGAATTGCGGGTTTAGATGAATGTTAGGTTGAAATTGCGGAGATGGAACGATTGGTGGTGTGGAGTTGTGCGGTAAGAGTGAACGATTGAAGTTACTTGTGAAATGAAAATTGCGGTGGGTGACAAGGGAGTTGGTGGTTTGAGATGAGAAGATTGATGAGTTTCGACTAATTTGGATGAGCCGAGAGGAGCATTGATGTTGCGGTTAAACTATGGTTTAAGTGGAAGCAACCGAACTACGATCTGTAGGAGTAGTTCAAACCCGGATTCGGTGATAAATTTGAGGAATCGCAAAACTAAAGCAATTGCGGTTAAGGTGTTGCTTTCGAAGGAGTTGTTGCGCTGTTTTCGGTACTTGCGAGCCGAGTGTATCAAGTTGTAGGTGCGAGTGATTGCGGAACTGAATTGAGAATTGAAGTTTGAGAGATGCAAGAATTCCGGTGGGGTGGCTCGACATGGTTCAAGTGGCGTTTTGTGACATCAAAGGGGTGGCTTGGTTGTGTTGTTGAGTTTGGAACTCTGCTGGAGTTGAAGAAGCTACATAAGTTTTGAGATGCAATTGCAATGGTTTTATGTTGGCTGGAATGGGTGAGAATACAGCCATCTTGGCTGGAAAAGAGATGCAGAAGGTGCAACCCAGACAGGGCCATTTTGGCCGTAAACGGTTCCGGCTTTGTGCGGTGGCCTAGTCGGTTGAGTTAGTTGCGACTCGGTTCTAACTCGGCGACTCGAGACTTGACCCGGTCAACCGATAAAGACCGTTAGTCAACAGTTAAGTATAACGGAATATTCCATCGATTGAGGTGAATTTTCGGAGTAGCAGACGCGGCAACTTTCCCGGCCAAAAACCCAGTTTTCCGGCGACCACTTTTGGGACAGATTTTCTACATGGGGTTCTCTTGCTCGTGGGCGGGTGAATTTCCAACTAACGGATTTTGAAGACTTTGACCTATTTTTGGAAAGCAAAGGGCTATAAAAAGGGAGTTTTTACAACAAGGATACGAGAACGTATTATTCTATTCTTGGAGCTTTTGCAGAGAACTACTTCTAGGGTTTGCTCTCTTTTATGTTTCATAGTCTTCCCTTGAATATTTTGATGATGAACTCCATGAATATGAGTAACTAAATACATTAATTGGTTATGGGATAAAAGTTGATTTCTTCAAGCATGATTATTTGATTATATGAATTAGTTTTGTCTCAATTTTATCGTTTGTGATTCATTATTTATATTATTATATGATTTGAATGCTAGTTTGGTTGAGTCCGGAATCAATTGGATTTGTTTTCATCTCTATAGCTATATTAGGGTTTTCAATACGTAAAAGTTGTTTGTCCCTGATTTCTAGTAGCAACTTGTGGTTAATACTTGTAGTGATACATCTTTTTAATCGCATATGAATCATAACCTTTGTTAAAACGAATTAGTGCTTTTACACGTTTGTTTGCATCGATTAGTCTTATTTCATAGAACTTATTTCTCTTAGGGGTTAAATCTAATTGTGCTTTTACACTTTAGGTTGCTTTTTAAGAAGATTTCACGATAGCATCTTTTAATGTTGTTTGTGATAAAATCAGGAAATAAACGAGATACTCTTGCAATCAAGATATCTTAGGGCTTTTGATAATTGAGAGATTAAATACCAATTCTAATCATAGATGAAAAATACATGTTTATGAATGATACTATCCCTTAACCAATATCTTCCTTATTGATTATTCCAACTATTTACTTTGCTTTATTTAGTATTATTACTTTGATAAATACAAAAACACAACTTGGGTTATTTGGTTACTTAAGAATCGAAAATTGCATAACAACAATCGCCTCTCTGTGGATACGAACTCTTTCTTTATCGAATACTATATTCATATTAGTTAAGTGAGGAAGTGAATTATATTTATGTCGTCGACAAGCGATCAAGAACGTGCCAATATAACAAGACAGAATCAAGAATTAAGAAGGGAAAATGAGATGTTACAAAGGAGGAAATCTCAAAGTATTGTGAGATCAAATGTTAGACCAGAGAGAGAAGAACAAAAATTCATGTGATTAATAGTGAAAGTGCTATGCAAGAACAAGCAAATAATCAAGTTGAAAGAAATCGAGAGAATCGCTTCATTCTAGTACCAAATCCACGAACAAAACATGGAGAATTTACTGAACAGAGCCATTTCCAAGGGAAAATAATCAGAATGGTGAAGAAAATCAAGAGGAAGAGCGGCAACTCATGTAAGAAGTTGAGAGACAACAAACTATGCATCAAAACAATTACGAGGATGGAGTAAGAAGATGTGAACAGGCTCGCAACAATCAAAATCTTGAGTATGGTAGAATTAAGAGGAGGATTGGAAATCAACGAGAATAAATAGCAAGGAACAAACCAAATTTTCGAATCAGAGTTCAGGAAAATCAGGAAGAGATAAATCATAGAAGAAGGAGAAATGAAGAAGAATAAATTCCTGATAATCACATGAGAAGGATGAGGAGAATAGAAATGGAAGAACAAGAATTTCAAGATGCTCTGCAACAAAACAATTGTGATAATCTGGAAAGAAGATATTTGCAAAATTATGCAAATGAAAACATTAATGAAGAGTATGACAGAATGCGAAGAATCGCAAGAGAAGAGATGCAAGAACGTAGAAGAAGAGAGGTCACGTTGAAGAGGCCAATGAATGAGAATCTTTGAGGCAAATGAACGAATATTTCGAGAATTAGCGGAAATGAGAGGGATGTTAAACAATAGAAGAGGAGGAGATAGAAGGCAATTAGATGAAGCAATAGAAGAAGCTGTGAGGACCCCTTTTGCTAGAAAAGTACAATTGGGAGGGATTCCGCCAAAATGCAATCTGCCTACACTAACCAGTATCTTTGACGAGACTTTATGTGCTATTCAGCATATTAAAGCGTATATAAGATGCATGTTACAGTGAGAGAATCACGATCTTTGTATTATGCAAGTACTTCGCATCAAGCTTAACAGAGAAGCTCTAAAATGGTTCAAGGACTTCCCAAGAACACTATTACGTCATTTAATCATCTACAAGCAACTTTCTTAGGAGCATATATCACAAATCATTCCTCACGACTTGGTATTGAAGATGTGTTTGGTTTAAAACAAAGAGTTGGTGAAAGTTTGATACATTTGGTAAGAAGATGGAAAACTATGTGCGTATTGATATGGCGGGCGTGTGGATGAGAGATACCTAATTTTATCTTTCGTAAATGCGATGTTCGCAAACGAACAACTATATGTTCAAATCTTCAGAAGAAAGAATTCTATTATGATGACAGAGTTGCGAGAATTACAAGAGGAATACATTACATTAGAGGAAAAGCAAAACAATATGGAGTCATATCCTGTGACAAACACCAACAAACAAGATACATGAGCAAACGTACTTCCTAAAATAATCAATGTCATAGCAGGTACTTCACAGACATCCTCGCAAACATCTTCGCAGATATCAGAAGAAAAGAAAAACAACAATAACCAGCCAAAAATGGTAGCAATGGGTAGCAAAGATCAAGAAGAGTATGATAGAGAAAGGAATTTCTATAGACGAGGAGGAAATAACCAGATTCCAAGATTAGATCAGCAGCAAGAAAATTATGGGGGACAAAGGCAGAATTATTTTGGACAAGGGAATCATAAACAAAATTATAACAATGGTCAAGGAGGTCAAAGAATGATAAGGGAAGAAATAAAGATGCCACCTTTGAATACAAGTGTGGAAAAGATATGGCAGGAAATTATCTTGATGGAGCATATACCAACTCCATGGAATATGGGAAAGGAACCACCAATGGGTCCAAGTAGTCATGAATTTTTCTTGTATCATCATTTTCATGGACACTCTACAAATAGTTGCAATAATATCAAAAGGATTATCTTGCGAATGATTGATCAAGGAAAATTGGATCACTTTTTACTCAAGCAAGCACAGCCGCAACAATTACCACAAGCCCCAGTGGAAACTCGCATGGTGAATACAATACAAGAAAAGGGAAAGGAAATCTTACACATTTAAGTGGGACCAAAAGCAAGAAATGTTTTCTGCAATTCTATAGTTCACTCATATAAAACCATAAAAGATTTTCATGATAATGTATTAAGTAGGGTATATGCGAGAGATGGTGAAGGAAGAGAAATAATGAACATCGCAAAAATTTCACGACTTGAAGATTGGCAGAAGCGTGAAATCTCTTTTGAAGCCACATAAATTCTAGAAGGTTGCGAAATACATGATAATCCATTGGTAGTAAGATTGGAAATTTGTTTGAATATGGAAGAAAGTGAGGATGATACAGACGAAGAATCATTTGGTCTTAATAGAATCTTAATTGATACAGGAAGTTCTGTCAATATTCTCTTCTATCATGCTTACAAAATCATGGAGGGAAAGGACGCAAATCTAATACCTTCTACTTACAGGATTTATGGATTTAATGGAACTTCCAATAAACCTAAAGAAGAAATAAGCATGTGAATTCCATTAGGTGGAATGCGAACTGAAATCTTATTTTGCATTGTTGATGTTGAATCACCGTACAACGCTTTGATAGGGAGACCTTGGCTTCACGGGATTTTAGGCGTAGCTTCAACTTTTCATCAATGCATAAAATTTCCTCATCCTAAAGGTATTGGAGTTATCAAGAGTGATTGGGCGAAGGAAGAAATGTTACGATACTGAAGTAGAAGTTTGCGAAGGAAAAACTGTTGAAAAGGAAAGTTGGAGAAAAAGAGCAAAGGTTGCAAAGAGAAGTGAAAATTTAATGGTCGAGGATTAAGACATGAAGGAATGAAGTTACAATGATTGAGCATACAAGAAATTTACGATGATAGAGAATGGATATGATTTACGAAGAAAATAAAATGAAGAAAAAAGGTAATCAGTATATTTATTCACAGCATATAATAAAATGTATTTTGAAAAACAAGAAAATGAAATGAGATATTTCGCAACATGAAATATTTGTGAGGTATTTTTACGAATACAAAATATTTATTGCGATTAGATTTCATTAAAGAAAGACGCAAAAGATATTTGCGAACAAAAGACCGCAAACTGTGATTAGCTTTCAAAAAAGAAAGAAAGCGCGAGAGAAATTTTACACAGGCAAACCTTTGTGGCATACACCCTAGTTCGCGAAGAAACATTTCGTAAGAGGCAAAGTCCTAAAGTACGTCATTTAAGGGGGTACCTATAAGCATGGCTCAGGGAAACCGGAACACCACCAAGGAACCTGAGTACATGGACATTACGGGGTACAACCCAAAAGCGGGGTACCTATCCGGGTTAGACACTTTGGATTCTCAACCTAATCTTGCGATGTAACATGATTTAGGTTGGGCGACTAAGGCATACTGTCTTTACCAAGAAGTGCATAAAACGATCAAGGCGCCGAGGTACACGGTTGAGTCTAGAGTGCCGGATGGGCTTGAAGCACATCTGCCATTCTTGACAAGTCTTGGCAAATGATGCACTTGGCCCAAAGATACCCCATAGGGTGCAACCTCGTAACTATAAGCCCTATAGGCAAAAAGGATAAGAGGTTGCGAACAAAAGCTAGTTGTTTGCAAAACCGGATGGGAAGAGATAACCTTGTATGGTTGATGTACGCTTCCTTGAAGGGGCAACCAAGGGGAAGATAAAGGGCATCACCCTCCATTAGGGAGCTGATACGTGCTATAAGACGCAAATGTCATGAGGCTTCTTGTTCGCAAGAATATAAAGGCTTGTCATATTTGTGCAACAATAATATTTCTGCGAGTAAAAAATAAAATAAAAAAATAAATATATATGAGGGAGGATCCCTTTACATGCCTATGGTTACATTATCTCACATTTTGCATGTCCTTTTTGTGAATAAAAACCAAATGATAGCGTATTTGAAGCTAAGATTTTTGGGATATGTTCTTCTTATAAAGATCTACATACCCACAAAAAATGAGCACATTTTGAAATACCAAACCTCATCATTTATCAATCTTAATTTAAACGGTTGAAAATTTGTCGACTTTCGACGGTTGGGTTTCGAAGTAGTAGATGGTAAAGTTATACATTTCGGATGTGTTCATTTTTGTGGGTATGTAGATCTTTATAAGAAGAACATATCCCCAAAATCTTAGCTTCAAATACGCTATCGTTTGGTTTTTATTCACAAAAAGACATGAAAAATGTGAGATAATGTAACCATAGGCATGTAAAGGGATCCTCCCTATATATATATATATATACATATTCATGAAATTACATACAATGAAGTTAAGATGAGATCAATGGGTTATTACATGAAAGTGTGATAAACGTCCCGCAATTTCATCGCAAGACGATAATGTCACGAGGTTGTATATTCGCAAGAATGTTGATTAAGTCATATTATCGCAAAAATATCACTAAAGAGGTGGAAAAATAAGACCTTTACTTAGGAAGGCATGATAAGACCACAACAACTAATGAAATCAATTCCATCAGTATCATTGGAGAATTTTTACGATAATATATATAAATAATTCATAGTAATATAGGAAATTTTGTTCGCAATCAAAGACGGATATTTCATATTCATTAAATTTTACGAAGGTTGAATACTTCTTATACTTCTTCAAAAATTCCATACTTCTTATACTTTTTCAGAGATTCAATACTCCTTATACTTCTTCAAACATTGAATGTTTCTTCATGGATTGAATACTTCTTATACTTCTTCAAGGGTGTCTTATACTTCGTATACTTCTTCAAGGATGTTTCATACTTATTATGCTTCTTCAAGAATATTTCATACTTCTTATACTTCTTCAAGGATGTTTTGTAATTTTTCACGGAGATTTTATACTTCTTATATTTTAAGGGGAGGATTTCTTATTTACCTCGCAACAAATTGTAACTTCGCAGCTTAAAATGAGGCAGATATTCTAATATTTACAACAAAGATTGATCATCTGAAGAATAATAATAAGGGGAAAATGAATACTAATCTAGGTCTTTAAGATATATTATTTCTCTTCATATGATCAAATTATGCAGATAAGGAAAGCACTCAATTAAAGAAAGATCAATTCATCATCGCAAAATTAAGACATTAATACTAATGAAGTTTCAAAAAGGAATTGTTGATTGATTAAAAGTGCAAGAAAGAAGAAAATGTTGTACTCAAACAGACAATATGAAAAGAACTGGAGTGCAGATATACAAAATAGAATAAAGATATTTTGTGGGTGATTTATTCCCATCAAAATGATCTTATTTTTATTCTTCGGAGATATCATCTTCAGCTTCACTATCAGAGATTTCCAAATATGAGGTATCCTCATGAATTTCTTCGAAAGGAGCGTCCGATACTTTTTGAGAGGAATTTGGTTGTCTTCACAAATCTTGCGAGTCATCATAGCTCGGAAACGTTTGATACTTAAGCTATGATTGTTTTGAGAAATCTGAAACTGAGACTTTAAATAAGAAATCTTCTGGTTACGTGCGGCAAGAATTGTTTCCAGATCATTATTCATCTTCGTATAATTTTCTGCAGCATCCACAAAGCAAAAGGATAAGATAATAAAGAATAAAGGAAGAAATCAAGGAATTGATTAGCAGATTAAAGTCAAAGTAATTAAAATACGCAAACTTACCTTCTAATCGCTTCTTATCATTACGAAGAGAAGTATTTTCAAGCTTCAATTGATTATTCTCCTCAAGAAGAGAAAAACTTCCAGATGCGATACTCGCAGATTGGGGATCATCTTCGCAACGAGATTTCAATTCTGCATTATCAATACTCAAATCCTCTATTTTCTGAAGAAGTTTTAAATTCTCAACCTCCAACTTCTTACAACGATTTAAAGTTTTCTTCTCAGCAATATTATGACGTCTTTCCCAGTCTGAAAACAATAGCAGCTGACTCTCCCAACCTGAGCAAATAAAAATTATTAGAAATCAATAAAACAAGGGAAATAAACAAGGGATATAAAAGAAACTTACCATACTCCCCAAAGAGTATAATGAAGCAGGAGAGACGAATCTTGAAATTCTAGTAAGGGAATTATTGTTGAGTACAGTAGGAACTTTACAAGCCTTGAATAAGTTTACGAGCATTCGCAGTAGAAGAGTTTCCTAATCCGCGAGAAGAGTGGAGAAAAGCCTCAGACAATTTAATCATTGCAGACTCAAAAGTTTCCGCATTGCTAAAGTCTTCATCTTCATCATCATCTTCATCGTGTCCCCTATCAGAAATAGTATCAGAATTGAAACTAAGATCCTTCTCAGGAAGCTTATCACCTTCATCACTTTGTTCTTCGTCAAGATTTTTGCTAGAAGAGTTCACATTGGAGTAAGCATTGACTGGGACTCTTTTCCTATTATTCTTAGAAACAATATCCTCAAGTTTCCTTTTTCCTTTACGAAGAAAATTTTCTTTGTCACCAAAAATTTGGGTATTCTTCGCGAAATCGAAGTGTCCTTTGTCTTGTAGTTAGCACCTCGGAATAAATTGAATTCTTGTTCTCATTCACAACAGCCTCAGGGATATTAGGGAGAACCTACAAATTCAAATAAGGATAAGAAACAGAGGAAACAATATATTGTTTAAAATTTATAAGAATGTTTCTTACCTCATTTGAAAACAAGTTGAAAGCCTCACGAGTACTGGGTTTCCCCGTTTTAAGATAACTTTCCTTGAGTTCATTCACCTGGGAAATATTGCAAAAGGATTAACAAAAGAAGGAAAATAACAAAGAAAATAAAGGGATGAAGATACGTACATCTTTATCTCTGTTAGGCCAAGAAAAGACCCAAGGTTGATAGTTACGATCACGAAGGTTCGCAGGAAGGTATACTATTCCAGAAATATAAGAACCCGATAATGCAAGAGGATAGTTATACCAATATTCATCATGAGAATGGAGAGGAGTATGATTGTTTCCAGAAGCGTAATCAATATCATGCATAAGGAGATCATCTTCTGCGACATCAGATCTACGATGAAGACGAACGCCCCAATGTTTATCTTCTCTCTTGAATTAATTAGTGTATAATTCTTAAAGAAATTATCAACCGTGTAATTCTCAGCAATAATATCTACATATCTAAATACAGGCTTCTTACATTCAATTGGATACAAAGATTTTCCAAAAGCAGCACGATTTGCGAAATCAACCAGAATACGAATACAATCACCAATTTAGTTGATAAATGGCTCGTGAGAAATTTGGGTGGAAAATAATTTCGTAGAATAGAGGAAGAGTGACATCATAAAGAGGAAGAGGAAGACTGCGAGAGGATTTGACCTCGTGAAACTAAAATTTTCTGATCATCCCAGTGAAGATCGGTAAAGAGTTCCATACAGAGAGAGGATTTGTTGTTGTGACCATCAATTTCGGAAGAATGAGGTCTCTATCAGCAAACTCGTGCATTAAGTTGTTACACATATTTCTTCTTTGGATCCATTAGATGAAGGATAGAAAATAGAAAAGAAAAGATATAAAAGAGATAAGAGGTCGTAATAGAAGAAAAATGGAAGAAATTGATGAAGCAGATGTGATGAGGAAGATGAACAGGGTGAAGGAATATTTTTTTTTTTTAAAGATAATATTTATAAAGAAAAAGAGAGTTTGATGAAGATAGAAACTCATTAATGAGATTAGACGTGAACGGTTGAAAAGAACGATTACGAAGAAACGTGTCAAAAATTTAATGAAAGAGAAAATACTTGTTGCGAATCTAACAGATGATGATAATCGTATTAAATTTACGAGAATAATGATTCTCATGACATTTCATCTTCGCAAACTGACATGAGAAGAGGCAAGATGTAGGTACGAATATCGCAAGATACTAGTTTACGAACATAAGAGGAAAGAATCGCAAGATAATGCGATAATAAAACACGGAAAAGTGTGAAGAGATTACGAATATAGAACAAACCTACGAATATAAGTTGCGATACTTCCCAAGGCATATACAAATGTACAAATTTCACTATAAATAGTAGTTCAAATGTAAAATTTGAGAAGTTCTTTTAGTGAGTGTTAGGAAATATCTTAGGAAAGAGAATAGAGAAAGTTGTGACTATTCTAGTTCCTTTTAGATACTTCTTTGTAATCAATGGAGAACATTAATGAGAAAATTGTCATTCATCATCAAGAACTTCTTAAGTTTTACAAATTCTACTGAGGGTGTAGTTGTAGGATATTCTGCAACTACAAAATCATCAACAATAGCTTTAAGTGAAACAAAAATCAAAAACCCACAATCATATTAAACCCAATCTCATCAATCAAATACAAAAATTAAGTAATTGAAGATTTTTTTTTAACAATTTCACTATTTGAGTTGATTAGAAGTAAAAACCCTTACTTGGAAATGGAATTGATGCAAATGGGAACTGATCAATCTTTAGTTCTTAATATTTGAACTCTAAAATCGTAGGATCGAATATCGCCACAAAGAATATTTCCCAAGAAGTCGAGAAAACGATCAAGCGCGCAGGGTACACGGTTGAGTCAAGAGTCTTAGGAGGTTGAAACACATCTTCCATTTTTGACAAGTCTTGGCAAATGATGCACTTAGCCCAAAGATACCCCATAGGGTGAAACCTCGTAACTATAAGCCCTATAGGCATAAAGGATAAGAGGTTGCGATCAAAAAGTCGTTGTTGGCGAACCGGATGGGAAGAGCTAACCTTGTATGGTCGATGTACGCTTCCTTGAAGGGGAAATCGGGGGAAGATAAAGGCATCACCCTCCATTAGGGAGCGATACGTGCTATAAGACGCAAATGTCACGAGGCTTCTTGTTTGCGAAAAACATAAAGGCTTGTCATATTTGTGGTCACATTGATCGAACCACGTAAAAATCTTTTCTGTCTCTTTATAATTTTAGTACCTTAATTCTTAGTTTCATATCAAATTAATTAGGTTTAGGAATCATTTTAATGGATTCTATTGAGGGTGTAGTTGTGAGATAATCCGCAACTACAAACCCCTGCGAAAATTAACATTAATTTCTGAAAGAGTATTACAGTCGATCCTAAAATAAAGGACAACTTAGGCATCATTCACTATGTATCTACCCTATATAAAGAGAATCAATAGATTCGAGTGGGAGATCAATTTTGGAGTAAGGAGAGAGTTTTGAGGAGAGAGAAAATTCTTGTGAGCGGTTGTATTGGATTTCTTCCATTTCTCTTAGAGAATTAATCAATAAAGTGTTATTCTTAATCTTCAAATATGTGTTGATAATTGTGGATTCTGGTAAGGGGTGTAGTGTAGGTTTTCCTGCAACTACATTTTGGCGCCCGAAACAGGGATTGATTGATGATTATTTGAAGAAAAAGATAAAAATTGACATTGTGATTGGAATAAATTTGGAACAATTAGTGAAAGATCTTACGCAATATCCAACAATTTACTAAGATTAATGGCTAGAAGAAGAAGAAATACATCAGAACCACCAACAACCGTGAAGGAGGAGTAAAAGACTTGCGGTGGAGAAACGGATGAAATAAGAGAATCTTCAAGAGTAAGAACAAGAAGAAATAGAACAAGGGATGATGGAGAAAATCGGGTTAAATGACCAAATCAAAAACACCAATGCCAAGATAGAGCTGGATTATGATAGTGTAAGCGTGCATACTTGGCTATCAGATTCAATAGAAGAACCAGAAAATCGACAATCAAGAGATGAAAGACGAGAGGGAAGAAACCAAGAAGTAAATGGAGGATTAATACATGGAGATGATGAAAATTAAATAGTAGAGGTTTTAAGATAAATAATACAAGAGGAAAGGAGATTAAAGGCGGAAGAACGTGCAAATTTGGCAACGCAAAACCATGAATTGAGAATGGAAAACATGAGGTTACAAAATAGAAGATCAAGAAGCACAACGAGATCAAGTTAAAGAACAATCATAAGTGAGATAATAAAGAAGATCACCTATAACAAATATTGAAGAAGAAAATCATGATCCAAATGGAGGACGTCGCGAAAGGAGAGAAATAAGTGAAGATCGTTACATACCACAAGGTGAAATTCAACACAATGAACAAAACAACATAAGGCAGGAGAATGAACATCGTCGAGACACAAAATAACCAAGATGGTGAAGAAGATCAAGAGGAAGGAATGAGGATATTGCATGGAAGAGAAACTCAAGAAATCAGCAGATAATTGAAAGAGAAATCGAGAGACATTACGCGCTGAACAAGCACGCTTAGCTTGCGAAAGGGAAAGAATGGAGAGCAGAGGTAGAAGAGCAAGAATTCCAAGAGGAAATTCTCCAAAGATAATCATGACAATAGAGAAAGAAGACGTGAACAGAACCGAATAATGATGATATTAACGAAGAATACGATAGGGTGCAAAGAAGAGCAGAAGAAAATCACAGAAGAGAAAATGAGAGATATAACGGTGTGCGTATTCGCGAAAGAAATATAAGAGAAGATAGCGGAGAAAGACAAATAGAAAATAATGGAGATGGAAATCAAAATCTCATGAACACAAGATAGGCAAGAACGCAGGAAAGGGAATCTGACCTGAAAAGACCAATGGAGAAAATTCAGGTTGGGAATGAACAAGTTTTAAGAGAATTAACGAAATGAGGGAATGTTAAATTATAGAAGATAAGGAGTGAGAAGACAACTTGATGAGACGATTGAAGAAGCTGCAAAAATCCATTCACTCAAAGCGGACAATTAGGATGAATACCCCAAAATGCAACTTGTCAAAGATTAAATAGTATTTTTGATGGATCTACATGTGCCATTCAACACATCAAAGCTTATGTGAGATGTATGCTACAGTGGGAAAATAATGATACTGTGTTGTGCAAATATTTCGCGTCAAGCTTAACTAGCGAAGCGCAAATGGTTTGAGGGTTTACCCAAGAATACTATAACTTTTTCACTCATCTACAAACCATATTTTTAGGGGCATACATAAGTAACAATTATGCGCGTCCAGGAATTGAAGATGTGTTTGGGTTAAAACAAAGGGTTGGCGAGAATCAAGCACTTCACATTAAGGTGGAAAACAATGTGCAGTGAAATGGCTGATAGAGTGGATGAGAGATACCTCATTTTATCTTTCATAAATGCTATGTTTGCAACCAATCTACTATATGTTCAAGTTTTCGAGTCAAAAATACCATCACAATGATCGAAATGAGAACTACAAGAAGAATACATTGATTTGGAGGAGAAAAAAAAATGAGATGGAATCATATCTAGTCGCAAACACCAGCTCAATAGCGGCAAACAGAAGTTTACTTCCTAAAATGATTAATAATGTGGCGTGTAGTTGCAGGAAATCCTACACTACACCCTTGATAAGAATTTACTGTAATTAAGACATATTTGAAGATTAAAAAAAACAGTTTATTATTTGATTCTCAGAAATGCTTACAAGAAACGAAAGAAATCAATAATACAACCGCTCTCTTTAATTTTCTCTCTCCTCAAGACTTTCTCAACACTCAAAAATACATCATCCCCTCTCTGAATCTACTGGGTCTCTTTATATAGGATAGTTACATAGTGGGTGACTTGACTAATCTGTCATTTAATTTCTCAGATATCGACTCGTGATATTATCGCAGTAGTTATAATGTCCATTCTCACCAACGTTGTAATCATCGCAGGATAATCACGCTTCTTCCCCGTGTTTCTTCATTCGTCGCTATTACGTCATTATTCAAATCATTCTGTGACACTCATGAAGTGTTGTTGAAGAACTCGCGGTGATGTTCGCAGAAGTGTTGTTAATCTCGCAAGAGTAATATCATGGCGATATTCTGGTCCTACATCTTGCCTCTTCTCATGTCTTTTCTGCGAGGGAGGAAAGATCATGAGAATCAAAATGCCGCAGCTGTTCACCTCTTCACTTTTTATTATTCTGATACATTTATGCATCTATTGCGATTTATTACGTGTTTTTTCTTCCATTCAACTTTGAAACGTCCCTTTAAACCGTTGCGTTCCAACTGTTCACGTCTCTTCCTTGCATTGATTACACTTATCTTCTCGAGAATCTTAGCTTTCTATAAATATTTCTTTCCTTCTTTTCTTCTTTTTACTTATTCTTTCTTCTCTCTCAATAATCTCTCTTGCAATTTTACTATTCTTCAGTAAATTGCTTATATTACTGCTTTGTGATTTCTTTCTCGTTCTTTAATCTTTTCCTTCATTCCCATACTCAAAAATGGTTGCTCCTGTCATAAAAATTTGGTTTCTTTTGGTGAGATGCGATAAAAGCTTAAAAATAAAGGTTTTACTTTTTCTACAATTCGAGATCGGAGCCCTAAGTCCGAACTTTCTATCAAATTATTTTCGATCATCAATGTTCTCGCGAGAAAGTTATAGTCTCGCTGGGTCGGCTTTTGAATGGTCTTCCATTCCTCTCTACGATCTGAGCTTCCTTTGTTTTATGAGATACTTTCTCATCAAAATTCTCGAGCTATATATCAACTAGGTGGGGATTGCATTCGTACGGCATTTGGATATGCTACTC
>JAJJWX010003025.1:0-15263 GCA_023529315.1 Papaver bracteatum | reverse complement strand
GTAGTTGGCTTTATAGAATCCGTCTTTACTTATTTTTGATGGATGAGTACGAAGCATGTTTTTGTCTATGCTATACATTACAATTCCATGCTATGCTACTGCATTAATAGCATGCCAGTCTGATTTGACTTCAAACTTTCTACTCTCTAGTTGGGTTGTTTAAAGCTCCAAAATTAGGCACTTATACTGCTCTGACATATTCAGTTCCAAATGCTGACATAAAGTGTTTAAGTAAACATTGTCTCTAATCAGCATGAGTAGTTGGTTATTGCGATAGGGCTTTCAGTCCCTGAATTCCTTCTCATATCACAACTCCATGACCAGTTTTCTATTTTCTCTTCCCCTCTTCTAATTCGGATGTATTCAGTTTGCTAAAATGTGTATCAGATTTTGTCTGGATATGCCAGTTGGTTGCATATGAAGTGTGTCATAGTTCTACTTTTGGCTTTTCTCAAACTACCATTCTAGGAAACATGAGAATGTGCATATAGATATCATTTCTACAGTGGTATAGAAATTCACATTTCCTTGTGCTCCACTTATTGGGTACAACTTTTTACATGTTTGTCTTATTTACAGGGAGAAAAGGAATGCGAACTTCTAGTGACAAAAAAAAACAGACATTTCTACTATAATGTATACTAGTGGGACTACAGGTGATCCTAAGGGAGTTATGATTTCCAACGATGGTATTGTTACCCTTATAGCAGGTGTGAAACAGATATTTGGGTCTGTCAATGAACAGGTAATGTTGCAGTGTCATTTAATTTCAATGCATATTCATTTCTAGTTATTGGTAACATGGATGGAATCATGAAAGTGGGTAGAGTAGACTACTGAAGACTTACTTGTTGCATTCATAAGAAGTTTAACAACAGTAAGATTGGTTGTTCTCAGTGACAGAACTAGGGGGTGTCTGGGGTGCTTTAGCAACCCCCAAAATGGGCCCCTCTCTCTCTCTCTCTCGTGATTGTGATAAAAGGACAGTGACATCTTGTTGGATACAACCCAACAGTCTCTTTTCGTCTTTTGATGGGAACTAATTTTTTCTGTTCATTTTTTTTATTTGTATGGATGGATAGAGAAGGATTCACAAACATCATCTCTTATGATTCGATGTCTACTTTAAACAATCATGACAGTTCTTAAAGATTTGCTCGTGTATTGGTGAAGGCTGGAATTATTTTGAACTGTGAACACATGCTGATATGCAAACACCAAATCTTTGTGTTGATTCTGTTTTTAGTAATAATTGCCTTTCCAGTATCTTCTGTTGCATATGATCTCATTTGAAATAATGTGCAGTTGACCGACAAGGATGTTTACACGTCATGTCTCCCTTTGGCTCACATATTTGTTCGCGTGATTGAGGAGTTGTTCATTCATCACGGTGCTGCAATCGGATTTTGGCGTGGGGTAAGAAAAATACCAATGTCACAACCTTGCTTCAATAAGTCAATGTGCTAGTTGTAACCTTATTGAAGATAGTTTATTTCAAATTAGATATATTTAACCTGGTTGCATTTTCAGGATGTCAAATTGTTGATCGAAGACATTGGGGATCTAAAGCCTACCATTTTCTGTGCTGTTCCACGTGTGCTAGATAGGATTTATTCGGGTATGCCTTTAACGTTTTTCATATCTATGGTAGACCTTATATGATTGTCCCACTTTGTGGTTTCGTTCTGTTTCCAACTTAGGTTGGCCTTTGAAATGTTGATTTTAGTATTAATGCCTTTTGCGAATCTCTTATAATTATTCTTAATTGTATTGCAGGTAATGGTAATGACCCCTCACATTTTATGGAGGTTATGAGGAATGCATTCCTTAAACTATCAGGTGTGGCTAATGGTGTTTGACTAGTGTCATTGTACAACTGGAAACCATGATTATGATCATTACTGTCTATGTAATATTGGAACAAATTGATCATTATTTCTTTCTATTGTTGCATCAAAGATTCAAGTTTATAATCATATATCTGTTTATTCAAGGTTTACACCGAGACATATATATGCTGCTGATGGTCGTGCAACGTTTTTCCGAAGGAACAGATTTTCCCATGTGAAGAAATATGAGGTTTGGAGATGACAATGTACTTTCTTTTTTATAGGTTATTGTTTTTTCTACTGGTTCAGATGTTGGGAAATTCACTTATGTGTATGTAGATCGAATTCAACAAGGCTTCTTAGTCACTGACAGATTCTGTGGTCCTAATCACTCGGAGGAAATGCAGGACATACAGAAAATTAGAGAACCTCCAATTTGACATCGAGGTATATATTTCATCGTACTTGTTTACATGAATCTGGAGCTTTCTCTCTTACAGTCTTTCACTGAACCTTTGTGATTATGGTCTTGTATGAGTTTTTGTGATGAAGTTTGGTAATTCATGGCATAATTCAGTTATAATTGTACGTGGTTATAACTAATTTATCATTATCACTTTAGATAATTTACTACTTAGTCTATTGAAAGCTTTGAATTTATGAAATTTTTGAGTAGCATAGTTCATTTGCATTCTTAGAATGGTAGCAGCAGTAGACCAAAACAGAATTCTCAAAGGTTGGTGCCTAGGAAGTTTGTTTTCTTACTTGTAATCACATTTGTTTGTTTGTTTTTTCATAATGAGTATAATGATTCTTTTGTAAATGTGTAAGTATGAATTGTAAATTGTCTGATAATTTGGAAATTGAGAATGTACGACACAGGTCGGAAAATACAAAATTGCAGGCATGTGTTTAGGTTCAGTTGTTGTGTTGTAGGCCCTGTGTTTCAGGTGTAATTATGCAGGCCTGTCAACTGGAAGGCCAGGTCCATGAGAAAATGACCTGGACTATCCATTTTTTTTAATTGTAATTGAAAGAATTGTCACAGTTTTAACTGTGACCAAACTGCGAAGAAAGAAACACGTGTCATTTTCTTAATGCTGTTACAAATAATGTTACAGTAATTGTGACAAAAAGATGACATGTATCCATAAGGAATTTGTTGAAAAAGTATCCAACACGTATATGTGTTAATGTAGTTGTAACAAAAAGTGACACGTGGCAAAACTTAATAGTTTCCTACCAGGCGGTGGAAGACACGTGTCATCACCGAATTGTTGCAAAGCTAAAATAACAATTAAATCTCTTATAATTATAAATGAGCCACGTGTTACTATTCTAAAATTAGGTTACTTGTTACTATAACAATTTTGAAATGTGACAGTAATCTTATTTTGTCACAGTAAAACCTGTTACAAAAAATGATAACAATTTTTATCACAAATATTTCTATAATCCGGTATATGTGTTACAAATTAAAAAGTAAATAGAGATATACCGTGAAAAAATCCGGGTTTTGGTGTAGTGTTTGTTTCAGTATTGCAGTGGAGAGGCGAGAGTCACAATGGTGAGGATATAAGAAAGATAGGGATGGAATGGAATGAGTTTAAGTGTTAAATGGGGATATGGTGTGCGTGTGTGAAGCGAGTGTGTGGAGTCACGTGTCATAAAATATGTTGATGGGTGTACATTGGAGGAAAAAATTGTACACATTAAATGATTATTCCCTATTTTGTTCATAATAAAAAGCAGTGGGTACACATTCAATACATTGTATACACAATGTGAAACAATGTGTACATAATGCGAAAAGGGTAATGATTTTTGTATACATTGCACACATAATGTGAAACAATGGGTACCCATTATTATTATTCATCAAATAAAAAATGGTTATTAATTATTGTGAACACATGTAAAACAATAGGTACACAATGCGAAGAGGGTAATGATTTTTGTATACATTGCATACACAATGTGAAACAATGAGTACACATTATTATTATTCATCCAATAAAAAATGATTATTACTTATTATGAACACAATGTTAAGCAGTGGGTACACATTTAAGAAAATAATAAAAATATTATTTTCTCATTACCTAATTTCATAATGCGTACACATGATTCACATTGTGCTTACATTGTGAAACAATGAGTACACATTTCTGTTGTATATACAATGCGGAGCAATAGGTACACAATGTGAAGTGTGGGTACACAATCATCAAATTAAAAAATAATTATTCACATTGTGTACACAATGTAATCCCAGTGGGTATACATTCAACAAAATAAAAAATTATTTATTTTGTATTGTGGACACAATTTTGAACAATGGGTACACATTCGATAAAATAAAAAATTATTATTATGTATTGTGGACACAATTTTAAACAATGGGTACACATTCGATCAATTACCAAGTGTCTGTTTTATTTTAGGTGAAACAACCATTGTCCGTTCTTATGGAACGGCCAACTATTGTTCCTTGACCTTTTTTCGTTAACACTCCCTTTACACTCATTTGTTTTATGATTAATGGTAACACTCTATTTTTTTGAGATTTGTTGGAGTAATGTTGGAGGTACATGTGTGAAGGTTAGCCTTGGATTCTTATCCATCAACGCATTGTTTGCCTTAGATTTTTATCATCATAAACGCACTCTTAGCATTGGATTCTTATCTCTAATTGATATCACTACAGGAAAAATATACATCTACAACTGGAGATTTACAACGCTTCGCTAAGTATTGTAGAAAGTCCTATGTTTTACAACTTGTTTCAAAGGAAGAGTTGTCGTATATCATCACTGCCAACACTTAGGAAACAAGGGGTTGCGCTAGGAAAACAAACGACAACTCCTTAAGCAAAACAGTTGTGACAACATTTATCTATAACAACGTTGTTCCATATATGTAGTAACTTGACCTATCACAATACTCACAAGTGTTGTTGAAGAACACAAAAATATGATAATGAAAAATATGTTAGAGGGGAGATTCGAACATGAACCTACTACATGGAAGTCTAGCTCATCAACCATCCTTTTAGTATATAAAAACCCTTTCAGTTCACAAGTTTTGATTTTTTTTTCTTTTTTTTTTAAATAGAAACCTACAACAACACTTATAAGTGTTGTTGAAGTACACAAAAATATGATAATGAAAAATATGTTAGACGGGAGATTCGAACATAAACGTACTGCATGGAAGTCTAACTCATCAACCACCCTTTCAGTTCACAAGTTTTGATTTTTTTTTTCTTTTTTTAAATAGAAATCTATAGCAATACTTATAAGTGTTGTTGAAGTAAAAATATATAATGTTGGAAAAAATAAGGTTGGGGGATTCGATCCTGAGCCTCAAGCGTGGAAGTCTACACCACTAACCATCCTAAACTATAACATGTTCTGTTAAGTTTGTGGTTCTTTAATACACTAATTATACACTAACTTTATGACAACCCTTCATAAGTGTTGTAAAACAAAATATAATGCTCAAAAAGTAATACTCAAGTGACTGAGCCGCAAACATCGCGAATCCTTCTCTGAAAATTACTTATTTCCAATTAGGGTAGTCTGGTCATTTTCACAGTCTCCATAATGTTTATTGCACTTATTTCCATCAAGGGTAATACGGTCATTTTCACATTCTGAAATATTTACTTTACCTATTTCCGATGAGGGTAGTCTTGTCATTTTTCACGATCTCCATAATATTTATTGGACTTATTTACATTAGGGTAATATGGTCATTTTCATATTTTATAATATTTACTTTACTTATTTCCAATAAGGGTAGTCTGGTCATTTTCATCTCCATAATATTTATTGCACTTATTTCCATCAAGGCTAATATGGTCATTTTCAAAGTCTGTAATATGTATATTACTTATTTAAATAACTTGTGATCCGGCCATTATTAAAGTTTCGATAATATTTATTGCACTTATTTTCACTAAGGATAATATGGTCATTTTCACATTCTGTAATAATTACTTTACCTATTTCTGATAAGGGTAGTCTGGTCATTTTCACATCTCCATAATATTTATTGCACTTATTTTCACTAAGGGTAATATGGTCATTTTCATAGTATGTAATATTTTATTTACCTATTTCCAATAAGGTAGTCTTGTCATTTTTCACAAATCACCATAATATTTATTGCACTTATTTCAATAAAGGGTAATATGGTAATTTTCACATTTTATAATATTTACTTTACCTATTTCCAATAAGGGTAGTCTGGTCATTTTCACAGTCTCCATAATATTTATTGCACTTATTTCCATCAAGGCTAATATGGTCATTTTCAAAGTCAGAATATTTACATTACTTAATTCACGATAAGGGTAGTCTGGTCATTATTAAAGTTTCGATAATATTTATTGCATTTATTTTCACAAAGGTAATATGGTCATTTTCCACGATCTGTAATATTTTCTTTACTTATTTAGGATAAGGGTAGTATGTCATTTTCATGGTCTCCATAATATTTATTCAACTTATTTCCATTAAGGGCAATATCGTCATTTTCACATTTTGTAATATTTACTTTACTTATTTCCAATAAGGGTAGTCTGGTCATTTTCACAGTCTCCATAATATTTATTGCACCAAATCTGATAAATTTCATTTTCGGTTCACAATTCCGAATGAGAAACTTAGGTCCAACTCTAGTAATCTTTGAGCAACCTTGAGGTTCAAATCTGATAAATTTCATATTCAGTTCATCCGAATGAAAAACTCATGTCGAACTTTAGTAATCTTTGAACCCGTGATGTTCAAATTTGATAAATTTCATTTTCAGTTCACCTGAGTGAGAAACTCAGGTCAAACTCTAGTAATATTTGAACTTGTTATGTTCAAATCTAATAAATTTCATCTCCAGTTCATCCGAATTTGAAACTCATGTCCAACTCTAGTAATCTTTGAACCTGTGATGTTCAAATATGATAAATTTCATTTTCAGTTCATCCGAATGAGAAACTCATGTCGAACTTTAGTAATCTTTAAACCCGTGATGTTCAAATCTGATAAATTTGATTTTCAGTTCATCCGAATGATAAACTGAGGTCCAACTCTAGTAATCTTTGAACCCGAGATGTTCAAATTCGATATATTTCATCTTCGGTTCACCCAATGAGAAACTCGAAATCGAACTCTAGTAATCTTGAACCTTGATGTTCAAATCGATAAATTTCATATTGATTCATCTGAATGAGAAACTAAGGTCGAACTCTAGTAATCTTTGAACCTATGATGTTCAAATCTGATAAACTTCATATTCAGTTCATCCGAATGAGAATCTCAGGTCGAACTCTAATAATCTTTGAACCCGTGATGTTCAAATATGATGGAATCTTACATGTAAAGGGTTTATCTTTAAATGGATGGATTCGTCGTTCTTACCAAGTTTTTGACTTATTGTAGTCAACTCCGGTTGATTTCGATCTCCCGAGAATCTGGTATGCATACAATATGCGAAATAGGGTTTCTTTAAGGTTTCGTAGAATATTACCAAGGAATCTTACTTGTAAATGGATGGGTTCGTCGTTCTTACCAAGTTTCGACTTATAGTAGTCCACTTCCCAGGTTTCGATCTCGGAGCACTATGCATATAATATGTAGAAAGAGGGTTTGTTTGAGGTTTTTAGTAGAATATTCCAAAGGAATCTTACATGTAAATGGATGAATTAATCGTTCTTACCAAGTTTCTGACTATAGTAGTCAACTAGTGGCCAGGTTTCGATCTCGAGTTGGTATGCATACAATATGCGAAATAGGTTTTTTAAGGTTTCGTAGAATATTTCAAAAGAATCTTGCCTGTAAAATAGATGGTTTCTTCGTTCTTACCAAGTTTCTGACTTATAGTAGTCAACTCGCGCCAGTTTCGATCTTTGAGCATGGTATGCATACAATATGCAAAAATAGGTTTGTTTGAGGTTTCGTATAATATTCGCAGAATCTTACATGTAAATGGATAGATTTGTCGTTCTTACCAAGTTTCGACTTATAGTAGTCGACTCACGGCCCGAGTTTTCGATCTACGAGCATGGTATGCATAGAATATGCATAAATAAGGTGTGTTTAATGTTTAGTAGAATATCTTAAAAGAATCTTACCTGTAAATGGATGGAATATTCTCATTGAATCTTACATATGAATCGATGGATTCATCGTTCTTTTGAAGTTTCCGGCTCAAAGTAGTTAACTCGGGGAAAAGTTTGATCTCAGATCCAGGTTAAGTATTGATGTTTCCAAAAAATAATATGTTTAAGGTTTAGAAGAATATCTCGATAGAAGTGACACATTAGCTCAATCTTTATGAGTTTCAATGATATATCCTAGTAATTTTGGAGTTAAAAACCACTTTACAATCGAGAGTTCATGGTTCGTATGCAGGTTGAGCCACACTTTAAGCTAGAAGTGACACATAAGATCCATTTTTACTTAAGTTCGAATGGAAATTGAGATTCATATTTATCGATTTTGATGATGTATCATGCTAAGTTTGAAATCGAACTCTCCGGAGCTTCGTACTTCATGATTTGTATGCCATTATACCGCATTTGAAGTTCAAATCAACACCGGATTCATATTTATCAATTTCGATGATGTATCATGCTAAGTTTGAACTCAAACCCTTCCCGGGCTTCAACTTTCTTCGTGACCTATGTGAATAGTCGAAATTGAAACCCGAAGCACAAAGAGAAAGCACAAAGAAACACACCAATTATCGAATTCACTTTTATTTTTCAGCTTCATTCTTATACAGTTTTTGGATATTTTTATATCAGAATGTCGATAACAATGTCCTAAATTTATTAATATTTTTTTTGGATTTTTTTATCATGTCGAAGGTTAATAATAAACCGAATACATGAGTTCGTATTAGCACAAATATAAATACAATTGCTTCAATCCGTATGAGCATTGGAAATTCAATATCAACCGTCAAGATATTTTTCTTGATCCGTATGAGGATCAAATGAAATGTGTCCGTCGATCTTTTAATTTTCATTCTTGGTTGTATCCCTCAACCACTCGAACTCTAATTCTAATCTGGTTCTCTTTCTTTTTTCTTCCTCTCCTCCGAAAAAACCTCTCCTCCGCCGCTCTTCTCTCGATCCCTCTTTTCATCTCCATTTCTTGATTGAATCGAATCATCTTAATTCTCATCCCTCTCTAATTTTCTTTGACTCCTTCACTCGTAAGGAAACCCTAAACTCTAATTCTTTTAATCTCTCTTCTTCATCTCCTTTTCACTTTCACCCTCTCTCGTGCAAAACCTTGTAGATCGATTATATCTCTCGTAAAAAATCCCCGAATATTCTATTGATGATGTTTTTGATTATCAAAGAAGCCGCTGATTTTGTAGATATAGGGTTTTGATGAGATTGATGAAAAATTAGGTTTTCAAAAATCAGGTGAAGTTTATGTTGCATCAAATCGGAATCAAGGGTTAATTAGGTTAAACTTTGGAATCATGAAATTTTTATTGGAGATGAACAGAAGAAAATAATTGGTTCATATTTAGGGTTAAGTTCTATTGAATCCGAGAAAAAATCGAGCTTAGCGAGGCATGGTGATTATTATGGGTTTGAGATGAGATTGGTGATTTTGAGTTTGAGACCCGAGAGCAAGAAGAAGAGGAATGAACAAATGGGTTAATTGAAGAAGGAGCCGTAAATGAATATGTTGATGGAAGAGGTAAATATCTTTGATGAACAGAGAGATGTTTAAAGGGTTGGAGTTAGGGTTCTGAGATTGAGAAGATGAAGTCGTGATCTGAACCAAATGGGTTAGTAAAAGATTTGATTTTTATTTCAATTTTGCCGTTAAATATTTTTTTTTTTTTTTTTTTTTTGTGTTTCCAACTTTGGGAAGATGAAATATTGATTGTTGAGCTGGCTTTTTTGGATTGTTTTGATAGTAATAAACTTGTCAAACTTCAATTTGTTCGCAGATTCAAGGCTAAAATAATAAACAGGATTCCCTTTTGATTCAAACAGAAGGAACAACCATCGTGGGAAACAAAATTAGATGTAAAGAGAGTCAAGAATCTCATCAAGATGTTAGAGCTTTAAACAAGCAATTAGCGAGGTTTGTAATTTGTCACGATCGTCTTGTTGTTGCTTGTGTGTTTTTCGATTGTTCAAATTTGTAATTTTATCATAGATAACTTTTATTGTATTATGCTATTGAGACCTCAACATATCTGGCTAGATAGGTTAATTGCTGGTCGTGTTGTTCCATAGTTTACCCCCGTAATCTAATCACACTTTCTTTTTGTTTTAGTTGGAGAACTCATGGATTCGGAGACATAGATGGGGTATCGGTTCTGATCGATGGAAAGTAGCGTAGATGTTGTTGCTGCCATGGCCGCGTTTACATGGAGGAAGAGATCGAGATTAAAGATGGTGAAGCTGTTGTTTACATTGGCAACGGATGGAGGATATTGAGTTAGGTATTTAATTTTTCCTCATCTTTGTTAAAATCAATATAATTCTGACCTAGGTGGCTAATCGATTATTTCATTTTGTTTTGCATCAAAATTTGGAGTTGCCTCTGTTTAATAAATTGTATTGAATTTTATATTCATGAGATATGTACTGCTATCCTAGATAAGGGTGAATTTGGTTATGGATGTGCCTGAACATAAATGAAGAGTCTTGCAAGAGATACGGTCCTGCTATCTGGGTTTTATTGCCTAAGCGTGAATTCCAAACTAAGTACATCAACTGTTAGAGTAGCTTAAAGGACAGGACCAATATCTAATTTATAGAAGCCCGATACGGGTGCCTAGTCCTTGGTTGGCGGTAATGCTAGTTAGTCTGTATTCACCGAGAACCATCGTTTCTATGTATTCACTGTGTTTGGCGTGGGCGGTACTAATTGGGAAATGAAAGCTCATAGCACAATGAGAACATCTTTGGGATCCATTTTTCCCTTTTAAGTTACATTCTTGCAAGGTTGTCGGCATGTTGTATATTTTAAAACCAGTGAGTGGTGTTAGTTGAACCACTAATGATCTTAAATCTATCTCTTCGTAAAAGGGACTTAAGTATAAGTGATTTATTGTTTCTACTTATGCCGACTTGGTATCTTTAAATGTGTGTATACTTTGTGGTTTGATCTTTGGGTGTACCAGGCTTCACACCTCTTTCATTGTTGAATCAAAATGTATCGGCAAGTTTGGTTTTGTTTACAACTTACTCTTTATACGTCTACTTGATGAAATGCAAGTTTTCAGCCGCTATAAAGCTAATACGGACGTCGACAAATCTTTGTTTAAATGTGTGTACCGTGACTACTTAATATGATAGCCTGACCTTATATACATTACTTCCCATTTTAATTTACTATCAAGTTATACTAGTTAGTGATGGCATTTTCTTTAAATGCAAACTGAACCAACGATGCCATGTGCATTAGACTAAAATGAGGTATATTTGTATTGTTGAGTGACTCCTTATGTTTAAAACTATGGGATTTAACTAGGCCATTGTCTTAGGACTTTGGAAGCAAGTTTTATACTTTCCCCTTGTATTAATGTAAATGAAGGAGCTTCTTGTTGGACTTGAATACTCCTTAATTTTTAAAGCTAAGACAGTTCCACTCACTCAACTAAATGTGCTGGTGACTTAGAGATTTTGACCATTATTTGAAATATTTTCGTCAGTTTAAAAACTAACACGCTGGTAGGGATGGTTCTTCTTAATTAAATCCCATTTCTCATGTGAATTTAGTCCTTAAATGGCTGTCACTGTGTACTTTTGGCAACCGGCCGTCTGTTAGTTAGTGGCAATCGGCCGTCTGTTACTTTTGGCAATTGGTCATTCTGTGGTAACTCGGCCAGATTTTAATTTTAACAACTGGCCGTCCGTGAATTTTGGCAATCAAATGAACCTTATACTTTTGGAATTTGGAACTCTTGTGGAATTATATGGGTATTATGGTATGGGACATATGCTCATAAATTCCAACCTTGAGACCTATGAGATTTACTTAATGGGATCTCAAGTTTATTGTTCGGTAAGAAATGATTGTTACCGATTTAATGCAAGGATTTTATCAATGAACATAATTTTTATATTTTCACTTGAGTGGCGTTTCAGGAGGCTTCCCTTTGTTCTTTTGATGTCAATTGAAACTAATAACAATAGTCTTGCTAATTTAGTTGGTTTATGACCTCAGGAATCCATTGGGCTCAAAAGGTGCCACATACTATAGTAGTTACACCAAGAGCGTGATGCCATTGAACGTGTAAGTTTATCCATTTTTTTTTACTGTTTATTTTAAAAGTGATGGTTTTCTGCTAGTCGCCTAATACTTGTTAGTTGGTATTGACTGTTGGTACGTATATATGTTTATGTTGTGTTGGCAATTTGGAGGGAATGGGATTTCCTCGAGAAGTTGTCTTGGAGGTTTTCTTTGCCTAAACAAGAATGAGGAGTTGGCTGCGAATTACCTTCTTGACCACAATTACCTTATCATCCATAATTATTTCTCACCCTGAAATGCTCTCTTATTAACAGGAAGATTGAGTTTCCAAATTACAATTACCTTAATAGCCATAATTGTTTCTCCCCCTGAAATGCTCTCTTATTGACAGGAAGATTGAGTTTCCAAATCACAACGAGGAGGTATGTGATACGTTCACCTTAAGTAGTGTTCACCTCCTGAATCATTGTGATCTTGTGTGCTGGGATTAATAGTTATTTTTTTCATGATTCTATACCCATCATTTAGTTGTTTGATATTATTACAAAGAATAGATTTTTTTGGGTAAAACAACTTTTGTAGTTGAAATTGTAAATCGAAAATTCAAAATAGAGTTCTCGATTCAGTTTTCATGATTTACTCTTATCCAACGTCTCATGATTTTATTCCACATATTCTTATAGTCTTGATGGGATATTTTGAAAATCCACTTAAGGAGAATGAACTTGATGCATGGAATTGATCCAAGAAGATAACGAGAAATATGGGTGGGGCATCTGGCGTAGAACTCAAGGTTTGTTTACTACCTCGTATTTTCTTTTTGATAAATTTTTTGTTGTTTTATCTCTGTAAATATTATCCGTATCAACCAGGATCTTCTCTGTTTTTGTAATTCACTCCTTAGTCGTTAACAATGCTAAGCACAATCTTATACTTTGAAGCCGAGGAAATACCAAGTATTAAGATATTGCTTAACCTTAACATTATAAGATATGTGTTGGAAACGAAAAACTTAAGTTCATTACTTACTATTTGCTATAATAAAATGTATTTCCTTGTTAAAGTTTTGCATTGGTTTGCACGTGCGAGGATGAAGGTTTAGATCTTTGCTTAGGATGATGACCTTGCAAGTACTTTTTTGAACCGATTTGAGCTTACATTGTGTGTGAAGTTAGTGAACTCCCGATGTGGATAATGCTCATGTCTACATGCCGACCTCTGAGTTCAAGTATGTTAGAGATGCTTTGTGAATAGTATTCTCATTGACATCTTAATCTTCATAATATTTTTGGAGTCAAATTTTTGTAACAAACATCTATATTACTGCCATTTTTTGGATATGTGTTCAACACCTTGCGGGGTATAGCTTGAATGAATGTAAATCATTAATCGGCAGTTAATATGAAATTATGAATGTGAAATACTTTCAAATTTGGTTTCACTATAATTATTTTTTTTCAAAATAGTGATATGTACACAACATCTAATAAGAGTTGAGTTCCATATTTCAACTACACAAACCAAAGGTTGTGAAATAATGCATTACGACATAATTAGGTGTTGTCTAACATAGTTCTACAACCCTAACAGGTGTTGTGCAAATCTTATTCATAATAGTAATAAGAGTTGTTACATATTTCTACAATACACATCCTAGGTTGTCTAAGATAGACCTTCAACTTATACAAGTGTTGTGTTACATATCTTTACGATACACATCTTGTGTTGTCCAAGATATTCCCGCAACAACAAGCAAGGGTTGTGTTAGGTTTTGTCAAAAAAATTTGAAAGAGAATCACAACTTTGGCAAAATATTGCTCGAACCATGAATCACATCACCCTTTACAACACTTAGTCAAGTATTGTAGAAAAGCTTGGACTTTCTACAATACCCCACCTACACAATACACAAAAAAGCGTTGTAGTAGGGGTACTACAACCCTAATAAAGTGTTGTAAATGATGATTTTTCCCGTAGTGTATCTCATTCAGATGGATATGAATTTATGTTTATCAGCAACTGGGATTTCTCTTATAAATCGCAATACAAATTTTTACAAACACAATTCATTAACCATTCAAAGAAACACCTACCTTGAACCATAATACAATTTTTGAAATATACCGAGTCACAAATGAATTCTAGCAGGAAAGGAAAACAGATAGTTTGTGTTGAGGCAAATTAAATTTGTCCACTATGTTTTCTTGATGACCATTCCACAATGTAGTGCCCTTCGATGTATTCGAAGTTCCCATAGAGAAGTTGCACATGCCTCAAAATATTACTCGAAACGGAACCATGACATAGTAGGTACATGCGTTTCCAATTCAATAATTGTCGTGAAAAATCACAGTGGTTGGAAGATGCAATCAAGGAAAATGATGATATAAAGGTAGATGAACTCTGCAAAAACTTCAAAGACAAAGGGATAATTAAGGTTGAACATGAAAATGTTGCCTCATGCCCAATCCCTGATTGTAATTTTGTTATGAAACTCCATCAGTCTAAAGCTAAGAACACCTACGGTGAACATTTTTGGAAATGTCCGGTTGTCAGTTGGTAGAATGGGTTGAGTAAGTTTTAATTATGTTGACTATTATGTGCTTATGATGTAATGTTTAACTATGTGTTTTAGTTTGTTCAATTTTAGTTTATTATGTAATGTTTATGTTTTATTTCTATGTTCAGTTTACGATGTCTACGTACTCTTCCTAATTCAATGTCATTGATGTCATCCAAATAGTAGGTGTCTCTTTAAACAGTTGGTGGCTTTCGTAAAAAAGTTAGGACGTTTGCGAACATGAAACCGATTTCGTAAAAAAGAATGGACGTCTTTTATTTTTTAAGATTCGAAATCTTATTTTAAAAAATTTGCAGGTTTTTTTTTTTAAATTTGTCATTGCCTTGTCACACATGATGACCAAATCATCATAACTCATGATGACCAAACCTTCAGATGAACCAAACGCAACAAATTTCAATTTTTTTTTTTTGTAAGGGGAGTGATGTGTTGAAGGATGATGGAACAAACGATTTTTTATTTGGTGTGAATTCTTTAGAGGCTACACTGTCTTTTAAAGGATTCTACGAAATGAAAAGGTCTCTATGGATAAGTATGAACCATCCATTTATTAAATCAAAAGAAAACCAATTTTAATGCAACAGACAAACATAAATGTCAGAAGTTATTATTCATGGATAC